>PVKN010009384.1:0-23850 GCA_004027915.1 Capromys pilorides
TCTGGAAATGGCATTACCAGCACCCAGAAGCCGTTGGATGCCCTCTGGCCTCTAACTCCTACCCTCAGCAGGCCAGGCAGGGCCTAGCCCAACAGCACCAATCAGTTGTGTTACTTTGACCTCACATAAATGAACATTTCACATGTATGCACTACCACTTTAGGAACCCCTTTGAAAGTGAACATTTCAGTGGCATTCAGTCCCCTGACAACTATCATCGCCATCCAACTTCAGAACTTTGGGGGAAGGGTGGTACAAGAGATTGAACCCAGGGGTCACCACTGAGCTACATGCCTATCCCTTTTAAATATAATTCTTATTTGAGACAGTGTCTTACTGAGTTGCCTCAATGGGACTCGAACTTGGGGTGCTCTTGCCTACACCCCCAGTAAATGCTGGGTTTCTAGGCGTATACTATACCTAGTTATCCATCTCTAGGATGATTTCATTTTACACAAATGAAACTTGGTCCGTCTAACCCCTACCTCCCTATTCCTCACATCTAGTGTCTCCAATTTCCACATCTGGTGGAATCATGTCAGGCATAGTTGCCAATGGCTGTCTTTGTGTAACGTCCTCTGTTCCTCAGGTTTTGCCGGCCATTGCATTTGTCAGAACCTCTTGGCTTTTGAGCCTGCTTGTGTCCTGTTTGTAGAGCTGGCATTACCCCCATCTGCTACGATGGGTGCCTGGTCACTGTTGTGAGGAGTGTGGCTGCACACATAGGATACAGGGACCTCCGCTTTCAGTTCTTGTCCCCGGAGTGGCACAGCTGGAGTATCCGACACAGTAACCCTATTCTTAGTTGCTCTGAGGCCCCTCCATGCTTGACTCCCTAGACTTTGCACTATTTTTTTTTTTTCTGTGCTTTTGGCAGGGGCAGTTGGCTCTGACTGGGTTCATTGGGGCCAGGGATGATGAGGGTGTTCTGCATTTGTGCACTGTCTGTGCTGCCCACGAGCTACACACTGTGCTCTCAGAGGCTGCAGGCCTGGCTGTAGTTGGGGTTTTCAGTGCTCCTGTGTGGGGTGACTGTACACTTGTCACTGAGTCACCATGGTATGTGATGGGTGCTCCTTGGGATGTTTGCTTCTGGATTGGATGGGATCTGCAGACCACTGCACCTGCCTGCTCTCTGCCCTAGCATGTGTTCCCAAGTGTCTAATGCATTTCCCCAGGAAGAGCCTTTTCTGTCCCTGGCAAACCTTTGTTGTCCCTGCTGCTGCCTCCAGCCACTGGCTAGGTGGTGGAAGGTGTGACCCACCCCTTTCTATGCCAGGGATCTTTGGTCAGCGGCTGGAGGACACAGTCTACCATGAGCGAAAGTATGGCCCCCGGCTGGCCCCGATGCTGGTGGAACAATGTGTGGACTTCATCCGGGAGCGAGGGCTTGCTGAGGAGGGGCTTTTCCGCCTGCCTGGCCAGGCCGACCTGGTGCGGGGACTGCAGGACTCCTTCGACTGTGGTGAGAAGCCACTCTTCGACAGGTGAGCACTGGCTGGGGCTCAGTGAGCGGTGCCCAGGAAGCCCACTGCATGGAGGCCAGCTGCTTGCCCATATGGGTGCAAGTAGGCATGCCAGCCCTCCCAGGGCACAGAGCCATGTGTCCCCTCAGGGATGATGCCAGCCACAGTGAGGCCCAGTCTAGGCAGGAGAGAAGAGGTGTCTGCTGACCTACCAGGCTAGCTGAGTTCAAGCATGGCTGCATCCAAGACCAGGCATGCTGAAATCTTCAACCCTGCCTCTGCTGGGAAATCAGAGGCTTCCTAAGTGGCAAGATGATACAGCTGCTTGTTCTCTCCTCTACCCTAACCTATCCCTGGGCCTTACACACACCCAAATGCCACCCCCTCACTGAAGGCCATTGCATTTGCAGTCCAGGGCAGAGGCTAGAGGAGCCTTAGCTATTTGGAGGTCCCTTCCCTGGAGGCTCAGGAAGCTCCACCTCAACCCTAGCTCTTGGGGAGCTATGGCGCACTCTGAACGGCTTCCAGCCAAGCTTCTGTCCCATGCTTATGGGCCTGCTGCAGAGTGGCTCCAAAAAAACATGCCCAGGTAGGCCTGGGGCACCTGGGCTTTCAGAATTTCCCTAGGAGGGGAACCCTCAGTGTAGTGCACCCCAGAGAAGAAGCTTGCTATGTGCAGCAGGCTGTCTACCTGCTGAGGAGAGTGTCCGCAGCCATCAGCCACCAGGGTGCTGCTTCATGCTCCTCCTGCACCAGAAGCCCAGCAGCCTGGAAGCTGCTGGGAGCCAATCTGTCTCACAACTGTTTCTGTGGAGCCCCGCCACTGCCTACATTGCTCTGGGTGCTGCAGAGGGTTCCCTGGATGTAAGGCCCTCATGAGTCTTCAGAACTAGAGGATGAAGAGAAAGTTGCACATGGGGGACACTGGCTACCAGCTAATTTGCCTCCTGTAGGGGATGTAGACAGTGAGGGTAGCTGGTGCACCTGGGACAGGCCTGCCAATCACTGTGCCCACTGTGCCCTGACCTGGCCCTGTAGGCAGCACTGGCTACAAGACCCCTGGTTGGCAGGTGCCCCTTTGTGCTGGTGGGAGAGTATTCAGGGAAAAGGTCTTGGGTCAGCTTTTGGAGGAAAGAACTCTGCAGATGTGGGGAAGGAGAAGGTCAGCTATGATGGGGCTGACCAGCAGGGCTGAAGTCAGAATGGAGGGACCACTGTGCCCAGGACAAGCGTGGCTTAGGGGGCCTCTCTACTGCTGGCTCTCTGTGGCGCATGCCTTTCTGCGAGGCACCCAGCGGCCATCCTGCCTCTGTTCCCCCACCATCCTTCTATAGTGGCTGTCATCCCACTGAATCCATTGGGGCCTTAGAGGACAGGGCACTTGGGTGGCTCCATCTGGCACCCCAGATGTGGCTAATTGAGGTGGCCAGGCAGGAAGACAACAACACATCTGGGTGGAGTGGGGAGGTCAGGGCATGCAGGGAGGGACCTTGCATGTATGGCTTCGAGGTGCATGTTGGCATGTGGAGCCTAGAATCCCAGATGTCAGGACCAAACGGACCCAGAGCTTATCTCAATGAGTCTGACATGGGACATGGCTAAGGCTGGTGGCACATTAGTGGCCATGGCCTCTTGGCTTCAGCTTGTCTTTCCTGACCCCAAGGGAGAAGCAGGTGTGGGTTTAAAACAGGCCCTGGGGAAGCAAATGAACTGCTGGGGACCCAGCTATAAACTGAGGTTCTGCTTGGAGGAGAGGTTGGCTATGGACCAGAGACTGCTGCAGAGCCCAACAGAACCCAAGGAGCAAATGATCCCAAGACTGGGACCACTCTAGCCTGGAAGCTCCAGGCCACATGCAGGGTACAGAGACAAGGCAGTGGATTCACAGGACTCTCAAGACAAAGTGACAAGCACAGTTGCTGGAATGTGAACAGCAAGCTAGAGGCCAGAGCCATACTTATAACTTCACTACAAGGCCAATAGCCAGCCCAAGAGCTGAGCAAGCTCAGACTGGGGCTGGCAGTACCTGGCAAGAGATGCAGAACTGTCCCCACTCAAGGGAGCGGGCACTTCTGCATTGCCCTGTGGAGGACCTGGAGATGGCCACTAGGAGGTTGACTACAGACTTGAGGCCGGCGGCCACTGTGAGATGTGGCATGTGTATCACTGCCATGGCTCCTGGCATCCTGGGCCTCACACTGCCCCTCCCCCCTCCCCGCAGCACGACAGATGTGCACACTGTGGCTTCCCTGCTGAAGCTGTACCTGCGGGAGCTGCCTGAGCCCGTGATCCCCTTCGCTAGGTATGAGGACTTCCTCAGCTGCGCCCAGCTGCTCACCAAGGATGAAGGGGAGGTCAGTGTCCCAGGGACCCATCCCGGGAGGTGGCTGACCGGCTATAGGCATGTGGCGTCAGGACAACAAGCTCCTTGGCTTTCAGAACCTTATGTATGCTGACTGGAAGCCTGGTGTTTGTGGGAGGAGAGTGTTCCAGAGCATCGTTCCTGTGTGTTCCTTTGTACATGTGTGCACACATGCTTGCATGTGTGCATATGTGTGTGCACATATGTGTATATGTTTGAGGGATCGAGTTGGTGCAAACTATCCTGTGTTTGGAGGGTGAGGACATCCTTTGAGGAAAGTGACAAGAGCATCCTTCCCTCTGTGTGCTCCCCACCTTACCCTGTCTAAACCTCAGTTTGTGAAAGGGCCAGGAGCCCCTTAAATGCCACATTGGTCCAGTGTGCTCATCTGTGGCTGTCGTGGATGCTCTTCTCTTGCCATCTTCTCCCATGCTTGACACAGCCCACCCACGCATGGGGGCTCAGAAATAAGAACACCTTCCACCTATTTCTGTCCTGCCCCCTGGAAAGAATTTGAGGGTACTCAGGACAGGGGGGCAGATGCAGCCCAGCACCATGGCACTGGGGCACAGGAAGCACTTTGCCCTCCTGTGGCCTGTGGGAGATGAGGGCTGTTACCTGGGTAGTATCTGCCTTGCTAGCAAGCTGAGACATTCCTGCGTGTCCCGGCGGAGGCTTACCCTGCACCTGTGCCCAGAAGGGAAGTCAGCCTCTCCCGGAAGTCACAGCATGGCTGCCGCTCCCTGCAGGGGACAGATGTAGTCGGGGGCCTGGCTGCGGCCTATCCCCATGTCCAGCCCAATCCCAGTGACAGCAGGTCCTTGTGACTGGTGTGTGAGGCTATTTTCTCCTTCCCCAAGGGGACCTTGGAGCTGACCAAGCATGTGCGCAACCTTCCTCAGGCCAATTACAACCTGCTCAAATATATCTGCAAGTAAGTGGCCGGCGGTGGGGGGCTTCCTGTGCTGGCTCAGGGCTCCCTCCCCTAGAAGGCCTGAGGCCTGGTGTTGGTGCAGTGGAGAGTGCAGGAGGTCACGGCCCCAAGCTCAGGGTTTGCAGGCCTCCTGCCCTCTGTGGTGGTCACGACCCTTTGGTGTCTTCCAGTGTACTGGCGGGGCTAATGCCCAGGGGCGTCTGCTTTTCAGGGGCTGCGCCCCACTGCAGGCTGCAAAGCCCTGCGTCCTTCTCCTTCCATGCCAAGGAGGGTGGTCCGCTGAACCCTGGCCTTTGTTTCTGATGGTCCTCTAGACGGCCATGATTGAGCTGGGCAGGGCCAGCTGGCTGGACACCTGGGGGCTAGGAGGGACAAGGCGGGGCCAGGGAGGGCCTAGGCAGCACCGAGAAGGGGCTGCAGTGGGGACTCCTGAGGGCTCTGGCAGACTTGACATCAGTGTCTGCTTGTTTCTTTTCCCTGGCCAGGTTTCTGGATGAAGTGCAGTCCCACTCAGATGTCAACAAGATGAGTGTGCAGAACCTGGCGACTGTGTTTGGACCTAACATCCTGAGGCCGCAGAAAGAGGACCCAGTGACCATCATGGAAGGTGCCCAGCAGGGAGGCGAGCTGGGCGTTGGGGCTTATCTTGGTCCTCAGGCCCGGAACCAGTGGCTTAGGTCCCCACCTCCCCAGACCTCCCCCCAGTGCTGTTGGGGTCAGCCGTGAAAGGAAACTGAGGCTAGCACTGGTCCCAGGTTGCTGGAGCACACAGCAGTTCCTGGTCCCTGTGGAGGGTCTGGGCTGGGCAGAGGGAGAGGGCGGGGCTCATGACCTTGTGCACACACAGATTTTGTTTTACTTGCACAATTAAGTAATTAGCCAAGGTTCTTAAATGTCACAGCTTGCAAACCCTGTTGCTTTTCTATGATAAATAACATTTTTTAAAAGCAATATAGTGAAGCTGAGGCAGGAAGACAGCTTGATCCCAGACACTGGAGGCTAGCCTGAACAATGTAACAAGACAGGGTCTTCAAAAAGAAAACAAGTATAGCAGTGGCAGTTACTTTTAATATTAATGCTTTTCATTTTTTACACTTTATTAATACTCATCTGCAGTATTATAGCATATTCACTGTGGGAAATTGGTACATGTACACAATGCATGTAATTCTTTTTGCTTCCCCTCCCCCTCCCTTTCTTTTCCCTCCTTTCACCTCTTGGTCTCCTTCCTATTACAAAAGATCTTGCTTTCTGTCATCTTTTAACTTGCTTTTTAAATTATTTATACTCTGGGTTTCTTATGTAAGGCAAATCATGTGATATTTAAGTTCCCGTGTCTGATTTATTTCACTTAAAATTATGATCTCAAGGTGCATCCACTGTTCTACAGATGACTCGTCTGTCCTTCTGTAAGGTGGAGCAGTGCTCTGTGCTATGTAAATACCATATTTTCCTTATCCGTTCACCTGTCAATGGACATATAGGCTCCTTCCAGGATTTAGCTATTGTGAGCTGTGTTGCTATAAACATGGTTGTGCATATGCCACTGTAATATGACGCCTTCCACTCTTTCAGGAAAATATCTAGAAAGGGAGTGGCTGGGTCAAAAGGAAAATAAAGATTTCATTACTGATCAAAAACACTTAAAACTAGAGCTTATGTTTTTATTTTTTAAAGAGAATAAAAAATAGTGAAAAAATTAGGAGTGATACACAATTTCACTAAACAAAGCAATAACTATTCAATAATGGATGTTATATTGCATATTGCTGTCTTCAACTTCGTTATTCAGATTACCAAATATAAACATACAACATTGGTCAAAAGATTAAAAAAGAAAAAAAAACTAAGCATCAACTGTTCATTTCAATAGACCAGGAGAAGTCAGCAGTGCCATTCTCCAAGCTATCTCCGTTTTTTAAGGAAGTTCTGCACTGCCTTCTACGGAGGTTGTACTGGTTGACATTCCCATGGGCAGTGGAGGAGCCCCTGGTCCCTGCAACCTCGCCAGCATTTGTTTCTGATTTCTTAATGACAGCCATTCTTCCTGGAGTGAAAGGGAATCTCAGCATTGTTTTGCTTTGCATTTCTCTAATGGCAAAAGATGCTGAACATTTTTACTGAACATTTGCACTTCTGAGAAGTATCTTTTAGTTGCCCATATTTTGATTGAGTCTTATTGGGGAGGGTCTAATTTCCTGAGTTCTTCATATATTCTAGATGCTACTCCTCTGTCTGAGGTGTAGCTGACCAAATTTTTACCCCATTCTATAGGTTGTCTCTTTGCTCTTTTGTTTTCTTTGCTGTGCACAGATTTTTCATTTGACATGATTCCATTTGCTATTGATGTTATTTCTTTTGCAGTTGTTCAGAAAGTCCTTGCCTACTCCTCTGTCTTTGAGAGTTCTACCTGTTTTATCTTGTAGCAGATTTAGTGTTTGTGTCTTAACATTCCGATCTTCGATCTATTTTTATTTTAATTTAGTGCATGGGTCTAGTGATAGGGTCTAGGCTCCATCTTCTGCATGGGTAGTGCTTAAGTTGTATCCATTTCAGTCCTTACCACCAGCCTGTGCTATGATGATTGTTCTTGATTTACAGAAAAGCTGGGCCTCAGAGGTTAGAGCCACCCTGCCCAGCCCTGGCCAGATGAGGGCCCAGCTCCTTGTAGGGCTTGGCTGTGGAGTGTCATGGAGCTGAACTGACCCCTACAGGGGCACAGCCTTGGCTCAGGCCCTCTGAAGCCAGGAAGCCCAAGCCCTTACCTGCACGGTGACAAGGTGGCCACCCAGTCACAACTGTGCCTCCCTCCCCACTTTGTCTGGCAGAGAAATCCTTGCCTAATTCCTGGATTCTTGGCTACCTTCTCTGCCAGTGTCCACTGAGTGCTCAGCCTTCCTGACCTCTTGACAAGGCTCCCATCTCTGGTCTTTGATGGTGAGACTGCTGGGCAGATGCCAAGGCCCATCGGGCACTCTTATCTTCATTGCTTCGCTGGCAAAGCCACAGGAGTTGAGGCCCTAGATCAGGGTGGGGCACTGAATCTCAGGGCAAAGAAGGGGCCATATGTGCTCAGAGATTGAGCAGGAGGTACTTTGCGTGTGTGTGTGTGTGTGTGTGTGTGTGTGTGTGTGTGTTTGGGTATGTATGCCCAACATATGAGACAACCCTGGGCCATCAGACAGTGTGCAGCTATACAAGTGCCCACCCCGTGCCTAGGCTGTAACAAGCCTGGCCACTTGTGGTTGCTCACAGCAAAATCTTTCTTTTCTCTCCTGCAGGCACCTCCCTAGTCCAGCACCTGATGACAGTCCTCATCCGCAAACATAGTGAGCTCTTCATCATACCCACCCTGGAAGGGCCCCCCAGATCACCGCATGGAGCGCCGTCATGTACTGTGGGCTGGGGCTCTGAGGAGGCCAACAAGGACAGCCAGGGGGACCTTGGTGACCCCAGCCTGCCCACGCACAGGGCCTCGTCCCTGGATGGGCCAGCTGCTGCTGTGCTTTCTAGGACCTCTTCCCCAGCTCAGGGAAGCCCCAGAAAGAGGGTGCAGACTCTGCCAGGCTGGAAATCCTCCTTCCACCAGCGTGGACCTGGGTCTGCAAGCCCACAGGGGGGCAATGTTTCCCTGGAGGTGCCTGTGGCCTCCAGGAGCAGCAGCCGGGGGAATTGGCTCATGAATGGGCTGTCGTCTCTGCGCAGCCACCATCGAGCCGCATCAGAGGACTGGCTCAAGGACTCTGGCTCCACACAAAGACTGTCCACCTATGACAACGTGCCCCCACCCAGCCTCTTCCCCAGCACAGCCAGTGTGGCCAGCACAGTGTGGTCCCCGGCCTCATCTCCCCATGATGTCTCTGCCAGCAGCTGCACAGCCTGCAGGGCCAGCGGCTCCTCTGCTGGCAGCTCCCTGCACACGGAGTGGGCCCTTGAACCATCCCTGCTCCATAGCAGCAGTGGTGAGGACCACAGGTCACCTGACCTGGCCTGTGGCTTAGATGAGGCAGGGGTTGGTGACAGCAGCAGCCAGGAACCCAGCAACCCCAGCAGTCCTGGCCAGGACCCTGTGCAACACTGCCGGTTGCTCCAGGGCCTGGTGGCCGAGCTTAGGGCCGAACTGTGCTGCCAGCGGACCAAATATGAAGCAAGCCTGAGAAGGTAAAGGGCTGGCTGTGAAGTCAGGCCAGCTCCACCTTGTGGCTGCCCTGGAAGCAGCCTGGGTTGCCGGGTTGGGATGGGTACATCTGTTCGAGCTGGTGACTGGCAGGCCCACTGAAGACTTGGGCAAAGCCATGTGTTAAAGCGAGGCAGCCTGGGCTGGGGTGCACACTGTGCTGCGGATCCTGCAGTACAGGCCACAGAGCCCCAGTCCAGCCTACCAGGCAGTGAGACTCCTTCTGGGTGCAGGGTCAGCCCTCCCTTCTATCCTGGCCACAGGCATAACAGTGATGTAAGGCCACGTGCACATGGGTTCCTGTCCCTCCTCCAGCCTGCCCATAAGGAGGGTCTACCCTTTTGCAGGGCACTCAGGCTGAGAGGCCTTGCTTTCTCCAAGCTCCAGGGCAGCAGCCCTGGACAGCAGGCACAAGCGTCCCCCAGTGTCCTGCTCTGGCCCCTGCGAGCTGTGCAATCTGGGAGATAGGCCTGCACCTAGCAGGGCCTGTGCTCCATCCATGGTGGTGGACATAGACGGTGTGCCTGTTTCTCTGTCTGTGCTGGGCTCCTCAGGGGGCTGGGAGGGCACCATTTGGCCCTTTGCTCTGCCGGAAGTATCTCCTAGGCACCCAGGGCAAACTGTGCCCAGCCAGGGCTTGGAGAGCCGGTAGGTGGGCTGGGGCTATGCAGAGGAGGAAGGAGACCCAACCTCAGGATGTAAATGAGGTCTGTACCTCGAGGCCTGTTCACAGGTGGCCGTGGAGACTGTAGGCTGCCGCAGGCTGGCTCACAAGTCACAGAGGCACAGAAAAAGTGCACAAAGTGCTGGCCAGGGATGCTAGAGGTGGCCAGCCTCTCCCTGTTCCACTAGGTTGCTCTGGGGCCACCTCACCACCTCAAAGGCTCCCCAGTGGAGGGGAGGTGCTATTTGATGGGAGTTCTGCCTCAGTTCTGGCTGTGACCCCAGCCTGGCAGGTACCAGCTCTGTGTCCCCATGGTCACTGTTCTGAGCTCAGCCCAATGCTTCACACTGTCCCCAGGGCTCAGGATCCCGGACTTCCTGGGCCATTGCAGCTCTGCTGGAGAAACATGAAAAGGCCCATGGTGTCCTCACTGCCAGATAGCCAGCTGTCCTGGCCTGAGGGACGTCCCCATGAGTAGGGTCTGTAAGAACAGGCAGGTGGAGCAGTTAGGAAAAACATGACCAGCTCTGCTCCCATGGGGTCACTAGGTGTGTGTGGTGGGGCCAGGTGTACTTGCCACCCCTTCTCCTGTTGTCCCCAGGTGGAGTCTTCCTTCAGCTTCCCCAAAGCACTGGCTGTCAGCCTATAGCAGATACTACGCTGGTGACAGAGTCGTGACAAGACAGAGGGGCCATATCCCAGTTTCCTAAATGTGTAGTATGTCTAGAGGTTGATGAGGGAGGGGAGCAGTGAGAATGGGGGGAAGGAGAGGAGTTTGGGTAGAGGACCCCAGGGCCACACCAGTGCCATGCAGTGGCAGCAGGTGGGACTTTGCAGCCTGGTGATGCTCGGGCCAATGCGGAGGGAGGCAGGTGTGAATGAGAAAGCTGTGGATGGCCCTGAGCACTTCTGTCCCATTGATGTCACCCCTGATCACAAAGGTGGCACACACGGGAGGCCATAGGGCCTAGGCCCATGAACTGGGGAGTGGAATGGTCCACGGAGGCAGCTGTAGAGGTGGGAGAAGCATCCAGACCAAGACCATCTAAAAGGGAAGCCCAGGGGTTCTGTTGCCTGTGGGAGTACAAAAGGAAGCCAGCCAGTGACAGGACCCGTGTTGTGACCTATAGGTGACACCCCTCGGGCTACAGGGCAGGTGGAGCCAAGGCACTCAGGGCCGACTATGTTCTTTGAAGAGGCCACACATCGTGTACAGGAGCTGGGGTTCAAGAGCCTAGGCACAGTCATGCAGGGGTGGCAGAGAGAGGACCAGCAGGGCAGCAGGGCATGTGAAGAAGCATGTGATCCCTCTTGCCAATGCTACCTCCTTGCCTAAGCCAAGGGAGGCCTGCTTCCCAGGCCTGTGCTTACTGCTGAGCTGGATTCCATACTGATCAGGGAAGTATGTCTTGGCACTGCCATGAGGCTTGCTACAGCCACCTGGGTCCCAAGCTCCAGCCAGTGTGTGGTCCCAGGAGACAGGCAGAAGGACCGACATGCCAATCTCTGCACAGCATGGCCTAAACCTCAGGGCACAGGGGTGGAGGCCAGGGGATAGTGCCCCTTCCACTCTCAGGGGATCAAGGGACTGGGCAGGTGCAGGGCTGGTCAGCCACAGTCTATTTCACTGAGGATTTAAGAAGCCTCTAGTCCCCAGCACTGAGGGTGTGGGGCTTCATCAACGGCATCTCTGGGTCACAGGGTGGGGTGGCTGCTCCTCACAGGCTCACACAGAGCAGACAGGACCCTCCATGCCCCTGCCAGGGTGGTGTTTCTTGGGCTCTGAAACTGTCTCTTCTTGGCATTTAAGCATTGAAGAGAGCAGTGCGGAGCTGCGAGGACAGCTGTCTCAGCTGGAGGAGGAGCTGGACCAGGAGAGGAAGAAGCACTCCATGCTGGAGATCAAGCTGCGAAACTCAGAGCGAGCACGGGAGGATGCAGAACGCCGGAACCAGCTGCTGCAGAAGGAAATGGAGGAGTTCTTTTCCACACTGGGGAGCCTAACTGTTGGGGCCCAAGGCACCAGAGTTCCAAAATGAGAGGACCAGCAGGGTGCACTCCTTAGGCCAAGCCAGAAGCCTTGCACCGGCCCACGGAGGGACAGGTGCTGAACACAGATCCTGCCGCACATGGGACTGCGGGCCGCCCACGCCCAGGCAGAATCTGCTGCTATTTCCTCCCAAATGCACAGGGCCAGATGGGCATCAGAGGGGATGGTGACTAGAGTGGCTTTTAATCTGTCACCCAGGAAGAGTCCCAGGACTACCCGTCGTACGGTGCCCAGAGCTGTGAGCTGCCAAGAGCCAACCCGCTCTTTATTAAATGCACTCTTGATAGCATGGTGCATCCTCTTGCCTCCTTCTTTGGCTATGCCAAGTGGGGTTTGTCAAGTAGCATCTCAGAGGGCTGGGGGTCCTAGGCTCCACAAGGAGCTACAGCCCTATTGTTGGGGAGCCTGTATGTTGCAATCTGACATGCTTGACAGCAGGCCACCCTGTCCTCCACCCCTGCTCCCCGTCAGCCTCTGCAGGGCAGTTCTGTCTCAGTCATCTCTGCAGGGCCAGCTCTGCTCCAGGGCTGGAGCCTGTGTACCCAGGGCTGTCATGCATGCAGGCAGGAAAGGGGCACTAGTCCTGCCCTCCCCACTCGCAGTTCCCCAGGTCCTCTGCAGACCTGAAGCCCCTGCCTCGAAGACCCCCATAACACAGCTCAGGCTGTGGAGGGGGGGTTGGCCTGTGGGGCAGCAGGGAGGCAGCCACTGTCTGTCCCTGTGCCTGGCCTATGTCCTTATATATGGCCTAGTTAGCCCTGGAGCAGTAGCCTGGGGTGACTTCTGGGAGTAGCAGACACCAAAGCAACCCAGTTTCTGATTGCTGTCTCTGGTGGTGTCATTAAACCCAGCCAGCCAGCTCCCTGGAGTCAGCTCTGATGGATGGCAACACAGGCTGCTAGCACAGAACCTGCTAAGTGACAGGGGCTCTGTGCTCCCCTGCTGCCCACTGTGAAGGGCAGCCACTGACAACCCCAGGCAGCCAGCTGGGGCCTCCATTCACAGTGGCTTGGGGTGGGCAGGGGAGCTTTGTTCTGGGGAGACATCTGCCTCTGCTCTGGGTGCTGTCTTGGGAACTATGGCTCCACTCGCCCCCACTTGAGGAGAAAGAGACGACTTTGACAGCTCAGGAGAACTCAGGAGGACAGGAATTGGCCTGTTCCTCTTCTGAGGGGAAACTGAATCTTGGAGCTAAAAGGTAACACATGTAGCTTGGGGCTCCTGAGTTTCTTCACCACAATGCTAGATTTTGCTTTCATATGGAAAGAAAAATGCCTCCCGGATGTCGACAGAGCAGAGCAAGTCAGTGTTCATGTGGGTTTTTAATCAGCTTAAAAGGGAGCATGTCTTTCAGCCGCTAACCCTGGCAAAGCCACTTCCTGCCAGATCCCTGACAGGGAACCGTGGCTGGTGAGCCTCATCTGCCTCCTGCTGGCCACTTGCGGGTCTGCAACTGCGCTTTTCTCGTTGTCTTCCTGTCCCTGTAGCCAGCTCACTCCCCTCTGGCTGGGTGCTCCTGGATGCAGAGCACACCGTGCACCTGTAGCTAAGCCACGATGAACTCTGGCCTGGGGCCCCCACCCTGTCTTGGCTCCCCAGTGAGGTCATATTTAGTAATCCTGTTCCTACATTCAACTATTAAGTAAATCAAAGACACATGTTAACATATAGGTTAAGTCTTTAAAAACCTCATGGGATGCTTAGAAAGATGCAGCAAGGCAAGTCGCTACAAAATACTGTCAAGTATGGCTAAGTCAACCATACACCACAGAAAACTGGCAAAAGAGGAGTCAACACTATTACTTTAGTATTTTAAAATTTGTGTTTTAACAAAAACACCTGGAAATGGTAGAAGTCTTACACAGAAAAGCTAAAAGGCTGGCTTACATTAACAGTTGGTGAAGGGCCAGGTGCAGTAATCCCTCACCTGGGAGGCTGAGGAAGGAAGGGGTCACAAGTTCAAAGTCAGCCTGGGTGACTTAGTGGGACCCTGTTTCAAAGTCAAATTAAAAGCGTTGGATGTGGCTGAGAGAATTTGCCTTGCCCTAGGTTCAATCTCAGTATGGATGGGCTGGGGGAGAATCTGATAAATGTGCTTTCTATCCATTTTTGTACTGGGAACTGAACTCAGGACCTTGTACTTGCCAGGCAGGTGCTTTGTGCCACTGAATTCTATCCCTGGCCCAGATCAAAATACTTCAAAACAAATTGCAATAGAGGCCAGGGATATAGCTGAGCAGTATAGCACCCAGTGACAAGCATGAGATTTGATTCCCAGTATCTCCCCACTCTCGAAATTTATAATACAATTTTCAGAAGGGAGGGGGTGTAGGAGGGGCAAGAGCAGATGGCTTTTGAATGATGGTCCAGGAATGAGTATATTCGTTTGGTTTCCCCAAGTTTGTCTTTATAGAGCAAAAGGGCAAAGAGTTTGGGGATAGAACTTCGGTACCCATGGCTCTCCGGCCTCAAGAACTGGGACAACTCAGAAATAACAGCATGTTCCTGGGGCCTTCCCTGTGCACTGGCAGTGGGGCTGCATCCATGCCAGCCCTTCTGCCTCCTGAGTTCTGCTGGAGGCATGCATGTGTGTCTGCTGTGAGCTCACTGCTAGCTGAGCATCGGGCATTGCCATGCCCCACTGCATCTGTACTGGTGTCTGCGGAGACTGACTTTTCCACCAGGCATACTGATTCCCCTTGTATCTCCAAAGCCTGGGGACCCTGGACTTGTGACCAGGGGTTCCATGGTATAAGCTCTGATAGCTCCCCAAGTTTGTCTTTCAGTAGGGAGGTCATGGGGGTCTCAGGGAGGTGCTCTCTAGTGCTGTCCTGCCAGTTCCCAGAGGTTGACACATGCCTGATCTGCTCCTCGGAGGTGCCAGTGACATTATTTGCCGCACCTTATAGCTGGGCCAGAGGCTGGCCTAGGACTAGGTGTGAGGTAGGGAAGTGTCTGCAGCCTGAGGTGGGGGAGAGTGACCACAGAGTGGTGGGCTCCACTAGTCCCCCTGGGAAGATGCTAGCTGGAGGGAGCATCAATCAGGTCCCAGAGGAGGCTGGGCATGTAAGTACAAACCCTAGAACTAGGATGCTCTGCTCTAAGCGCAACCTCTGCATGCTCAGCAAGCTGCGCCAGGCCAGATGGGTCTCTGTGGTGTTTGGGTGCCTGTGTCTTAAGACAACCCAGGAGCTCTGCTTTGGAGCTGAGACTGAGAGGTCACACTCAGCCCCTCCAGCTCCTGAAGTATTAAGTCGCAAGCACACACCCTGGATCCTGAGCTGTCTGTCTAGGGACCACTGATCAACAGCAGCCAGCCAAGAGTGCCTGGCAGAGAAGCATGCTCTCGCCTCTTCCTCTTGCGTGCTGTTCACTGGCTTTCAGCATTCGTCCACTGTTAAAAGGAAACAAGGGGCAGGGGCTGGGACATGGAGGGCTAAGGACAGGCTCTCCTGGTCCTACTGCTCTTTGGGGATGGCAAGGATTCCAGATGTTAGGATATTTTTCCTTTCCAACACATACAATTGAGGAAAACAGTATTTGGTTCCCATGAAGTGCCTAAGGACACAGCTGCCCTTCAGAGATAGGACAGAGAACAACAGCTGGAAGATTCAGAGAACCTTGTGGTCACAGGTCCAGCTGAGGACAGTGGCACATCGTGACAGCTGTAGACCTGCTGGACTTGGGCCAATGCTGATGCTTAGAGCAACCCCTGACATTCTATCAAGCTTCCTACTTTATGGTGACAAACAGATCTATAAGAAGGAACCCACTTACTATGACCAGAGCAAGGCCACTGTGCTACTCTAGGTCTGGGGCATGAAGCTGACACTAACGGAGTATGACATACACATCCTGACCCACATTCTGAAGGCCACAAGCACTACTCTTCCTAGGACAGGAACAGCATAAAAGTGGACCTAGACATTGGCTTCCCCAGCCTGACATGCTGAACACCAATGTCTCTGTCCTAAGGCATAGGTTCTTCTTCAAGGGCATTCCAGGTGGAGCAGCAGCAGCAGATGGTGTCTTGCCAGGAGTCCTCAGAGCCTGGCACACATGCCTGAGTGGCTCCACACAGGATACCTCCAAACCCCACATGGGGTAGGCCACGTTATCCCGGGGCGTGGCTGTGATGGACTCAGTGAATAAGTGTACACACACACATACACAGGCCTGTGAGAGAAAAGTTGGATCACACACATGCACATACTAAATTCCCTAGTTTGAGCTCTGAACTCAGTTGTGATCCTGGGTCTCTTCAGCTTTACCCCCCACAATATCCTCATATGTTTGAGTCATCCTGGCCATACCCCATGGACTTACAAGCCTCCCTTTTGGGAACACCCACCCCTCTTCATCGTCAGTAGACCCCTGATATCGTCCCCAACCCCTCCTGTGCCACTCAGGAAGGCTCTGTCCCTGATCCCCCACAAAGCACTACTGCATCCTGGCCATCTGAGCTCTCACCCACTGGTCTATCCCACCTCTCAGCTTCCAGCAGAGCCAGTCATATGTGCTTCCATTAACTGACAGTTCAATGAAGCTCATGTCAGAAACCGAACACCTCAAAGCATATTCCAAGTTCTCTTTTAGTTTCAAGTAAAGTTTAATGATACTGAAATACAACCTCTAATAGCTAAAAACTTCTAAGCCACAAAATCAGTACAATTCAACCTTCATTTAAAGTTACTTTTTAGGAATAATAATTTAAAAAGTACCAGAGCTAATGTTATGACTGGGTGGAAATTTTAAAATATCAAAACAGGTTTAAACTCAACACTGATGTCTGCTCTGGTCATTAAACAGGTCAGTGGAGGCCTCTCCAGTGACTGAGGAGACAGTGCCAGGCAGCCGACCCATGGCAGAGGCAGTGGCTGCACTCAGAGCAGTGTTGCCCTTCCTGCTCTCAGGGTGCGGAGGGGAGCCTGCCATGCAGCAAGGGGCCATCACCCTGAGGCTAGCAGCCTCCCACATCGCCTGCCCTGAGCTCACAGGGAGACAAGAGGTGACACACAACAGCTGGCAATGCATTCCAAGCTTAAAGCTCCTGCTTGTCTGGTATGGACATTTAAAGTCACATTCCTAAAGTTTCTCAGCGATTTCAAATGCCAGAAGGCAAAATCAATCTTGAAGCCAGGGTGATGGTCAAGACTCTACAATGTGCTAAACTCCCAATCTAAGACACCTATTAGCATCCTCTTTATGCCAACTCACATTGAAGACTGAAATCTTCAATCATCAAGAAAAACTGACCAGTTTTCTTTTCAATGAAAAAAAAAAAAAAACTAATTTCATAATTTTCATACCACTTTTTTCTTTTTTATTTAAAATATTATAACCAATTGACATACTAGATAACATTGTTTACATTCCAGTGGTGCATGTTGAATGACTAGGGCATGAATGATTAAAAACCACAACAATGATCTCAGCATTCCCTACAAAGTGCCCCTTTTTGTTTTGTCTAGAGAGAGGAGAGAGAATGGAATGTAGGGAGGGGAGGGGCAGAGGACAACATGGAGGGGAGGAAAAGCGAATGTCAATCATATTTAGGCTTCCAGGTTCAAAAACCTATTGAACAAGATAGACTGCAATGAGAAAATAGATGTCACAGTCCAGATAGACAGCTACTTCAGTTTAACTTCATCATTCGGCTAAAAGAGTAACAGCTTCTCAAAAATATACCAAGTATTGGGCCTACAAAAGTAATTTATTTCTTCGTAAAATTTACTAAGATTTATTCCTTTTGTAAAATGTAAAGAATGGACTGATATCACGAGCAGGTTTCTACTTACAAAAACAAACAGTGATAATGTCAACAAGCACATCTAACACAATTTTCCAAGATACACAGCAAAAGATTTTACATGTGTCTCCTACTGATGCAAGGTATATATAGTACATACTTACTGGTATTTTGTCAACATTGGCTATAAAGTATTCAATGCACATTTATAATTCATACTCAGTAAAGATCTAACAGTAAGGGCAACAGCTTACTTGGGAAAGCATAGAAAATTAGTGTGAGGTAGTTCAATAAAAACTTAGTTTAATTTTAAGTCATTGTGAGAATAGAACATTGTGCAAAGCTAATCCACAGGTAATATTTCTCAGAAGTTTCAGGAATGCAGAGAATCTAAATCACAAATGGCCAGAAGGTGTGACTTACTACATTCTCCTAAAGAGCACTTCAATAAGAGCAGTCACTTTTTTTTTTTTTTGAGACAGGGTCTTGCTCTGTAACTCACACTGGCCTTAAACTATATAGTCCAGGCTGGTCTTGAACTCGCAGTAATCCTCCTGCCTCGGGCTCCCGAGTGCTGGGATTACTGGCATGTGCCAGCATGCCCAGCCTACAGCAGTCACTTTGAAACTAATTAGGACTTTTGTTTTCCAATCTTACCCCAAACTATACATTTCCGTTTCAATGCCCTTTACCTCTTCATCTTTCTTGCTACTTATTAAGAACAGATGAGTTTCCTCTGATTCAGGAAGAAGCTGAGAGAGATCAGTAGAAACACAATGCACACTGAAATGCAACAGGCTGTGGAGTGGCTACATCCAAGAGGGCTAACGATGGAAGGTGGTGCTGGATTTCCTACTTACTGGTAAGAGAACTTCACTGGGGTCACGGGGTGTCATGCATCCACTCTACAGCTAACGTGCGACTAATGGACAATACTCACAAACATCTACAACAGTACACTCAAAAAGAGACTGTTTTTACCCCACAATGTTGTGTAGGCCATTGCCCAGGCAACACTGATGGCTAAGTTTTCCCTAGGGTGGTAGATATTGGCTGACAGTGCCAACTGAGTCCAACTTAAGACCCAGGACGCAGCCCTGTGTGCTTCCTGAAGCCTCCCTAGAGGACAATGGTGTCCTCTACCTTCATCTTTTTGGACAACAAAGAAAGCTGGGAACAGAGCAACCTAAAGGCTTATGGGAGACAGCTGCTTTGCACACCACCCAGGGGGTGAACAGCAGCTTTTTCCCTAAGAAGCTATGCCTCTCTTAACAGTCTGGTATAGTTCAGTAAACCATAGGAAAGCCCAGGTGCTCTACTTCTGTGCATTACAATCAAGTGATCCTGACATGACATGTTTCAAGCAGACCAGAGAACTGTCATCAGGAAACATGGAGGCTCACATCTCTTTCCTTACCAACAACATTAAATGGCCAATCTCAGTTAAAGTAACTTGCCTTTACTGAGTGTAGAGAACTGAAAAGCCAGAATCACAGGAAAAGTGGCTCAACGTAAGTTGTCTCCCAACACAAATATTTGTAATTAAAAAAAAATGCTTAAGATGTTTTTAGACACTAAACCATAAAGTACTAATATATATTAGCTTAACAGACTTATGTAAAGAGAGCAAGCTGCATTTAGACAAAGTATTTTAAAAATCTAGGGCAAGCAACATTTGACAAACAGACTCTGCTTTTAGGATAGAATCTGTTAGGTAATTTATATTAAGTACTAAGAATGTTTTTCTTTGAATTCAACTGAGACATGATAGTTGGCAAGTGAGAGCTGGCATTTACAGTCAACATACCTGATTTTCCTTGCCTAACCAAAATCTGTATCAGCAGAGATGGCTTATCACCAACCAAATATAAAAATCTTTTGAAAGTGTGTCAGCTGTTAAAGTGCAATAGTGACACAATCTATTCTACAGAAAATAAAGCTAATTCACTGTAAAACTAATCTGAACTAAGAACACGTTCATACTAAAAGTTCTGCTAAAACCATAAGTTCAATCTCATTTACGATAACTCAAGAGGCGTTATAGTCTCAAGACACTACTTTACCTAATAAAATTAATGCACCACGTTGTACAAATAGAAAAGATACTGATACAAAGGTTGGGAGGCTACAAATCACAACTTCAAACCATCAAAAACATACCTGCTATTTCAAAGTATATAAAAAGATGAATGTATTTTAATTTTAAATATTGCACATTAACAATGACCTAAATACCTTACTCAAAAGGAAATTTGCATTAAATATACAAACAAAATGCCAAGTGAAACTTCAGACATTTGTTGAGCTGCTCTTGCTCCTGCTGGCAGAACTCCAGGGCTTTTCTGCCTAGAACTTTGCTGCTTCTGTCAGAATGTACTTCCCAGTTCACTACATGAAACTGCTTTTATTCCAGATGTAACAAAAGGTGCCTCGGGCCACTACAGACAATGTGTTTCAGAAATAATGAGACAGCAATGATATTTTACTCAGGAAAAATTCAGTTATAGAGAAATAATTCTGCAGATATAAAATGTAAACAGTTAACACACACTTGTTAGGAGCAGCACCATTCTTACACTACTCAATGTCCACACTGCATGTTATACTGGAAATCAGGTATAACAAATCAAAGATTTCAGACTAAATAACCACCATTTATGCCTGCTCTGCTCGATGTGAATAAACAGTCCTTAGAAAATGATATCCTATATATGGCTGTGTGCTACTATTTTCAGATGAACGGTATATTGCTCATTTGATACGTCACCTACACAAATCTAAGTAGGCTCCAGAACCTCCTGACAGCTAGTATGTGTAAGTGATCATGCTATAGGTAGAATCAAATGGCCAGAAACACCATGAGAACTGGTGCTCAACTGAGTGACCTCCACAGAATAGGAAATCAGAAAGGTCCAAGGGCTGGAGGCTGCAGGAAAGGGAAAGACCAGACTCTAGACCACTGCTAAGACCTACAGCCTGAGATTAACTCAGTGTGCACAAAAACAGGCTCATAGCTAGTAAGTGAACCGTCTGTTTATTTGCATTGAAATGTATTATTCATGAAGTATCCTCTTGACTTTTATGTAATAATAAACTTTGAGCATGCCACAAATTTGCAAAATACACCATAGTCCATGACTTGACTTTTGTTAGGTGGGGTGGGAGACTAAGAAGGTGGTGGTCAGTACATGCCCAGCATCTTCAAAGACACGCTCTGAGTTATTCTGCCATTTAGATGATGGGTCTCTGTGAAATTCCGGTAGGATCACCTACCTACTGATTACTGTAGCTAAACTAGGATTGGCAAGTAGCAAATATTGGAGGTCTCTTGACACGTTCATCATTTACAGTAGTTATTCCTGAATATAACTGGCTACAGGTTATTTTCCCTCATTCCTCTGGGGTTATTTCATTGATAAGCACATAACCCTGAAGGATAGCATCATGAACAAAACATCTGAAATAAACTCTAATAAAAAAACTATAAAAATCTTAAATAATTCATGATATAGGCAAGTCACCACATAATAGTTGCTTTGATAAACAAAATCTTACAAATTCAGTAAAAAAATCAGCAGCATAAGATAAAGCAAATATGCAAAAAATTTAAACCATGATAAAATAATTAGGTTTACATTATACAGTTAATTACAGCAAAAAATACAATACAGTTTTGTTGCTGTTGTAAAACACAACTCAGGTTTTAAATTACATCACTTAAAATTAAAAAAAATAAACTACTTTACTACAAAATGAATTCTACAGTTTTTGAAAAATCACTCAAAAATAAAGACCACTGAATTGTTCTCAAAGTAGTTCTATCAATGACTAACCGACTCCCCACCCCCCACCCCCAAGGCCCAAGTAGTCATCTACAGCAGCCTAGAGGCCCAGCTGATGCTTCTAGACTGCTGTCAGTATCCGAAGCCAAAGTCGGATCTGTGGACATCGAAGACACATCATTGACGGACGAGGATGAGGATGGGTGCTGCGAGCCACTGATCACGGCTGCACCTGTGCTATGAGAAACAAAACAGCAAATTAGGTGTAGAGAGTAGCAGGCTGGGCTACCCGCAGTGTCCTGTGTATACTAGCGGGCAAGGTGACTGCTCTCTTAGAAGGCTCACCAAAATCAACCACAAATGATAGGGCATCTAATACTGACTTACAAACATTGCTCTAAGCAAGCTGAGATGAGAATCTTGGACATGTCTAGATACCTGGAGTACTAACTTTTCTCTTTTAGTCCTTTACACTAACTTTTCTCAAGCAAAAGCTTGAAGTCCTAGTAACACTTGGAATAACTGGTCCACCAGCATGATTCATGTGTGGCTTCAGGCCATACATTGAAGAGAGGCTTTCACAGAACTTGGTGACTAAAAAGTATAAAATGATCCATCTATACAAAATTACTTATAGTACCTTCTCATGAAAAAGGACAAGTTCAGACAGCGCTTCTGGTACATCTTGTAAAGTAGAAACCAGTATGAAGAACAGTATCATTTTCAGTGGGAGGGATCCAAGTTCAGTTGCCCTGAGCTTATGTGACCTTCCAGGGTAACCAAACAGTCTAGTTAGGTAAGGTCTACTTATTTTGAGTCTAAAAGATATCTAATAAATACAAATAAATATGGATTTCTTAAACAAATAAAGAACAGGGGCAAAGTAGTACCTAGCAATCATGTTCCAGATTGTAAAAAGTAATAGGAACACCTGACATGGAGAGATATCCTTTCATGGTGCAGAACTGGAAAGGGTTAGAGGGCAGGAAAATCTGACACCATGGTAGGGGACCTGTAAAAGCAACCTGCATACAATGTAAGGACCAATGAACCAAGCAATCAATTAAATAAGGATCATTACAAATTTGAATAATGTAAGTCATACACAAATTATCAAGAACACATTTATGGCATAAACACAGGGCTATCAAACTAAACACTGAGCAGAATTTCTAAGGGTGAGGGGTCAGGTACCCAGTACTCCTACAGCCAAACAGGATGAAAATCAATGCTGCTACGTCCAGCACCTGTGTTGGAGATTATCCCTCATTCTGTGTCAGCATGAAGAGCAATAAAACATTTAACTACGAAGGTCCTCTATGAGCCTGCTTTCAGGTGCATCTTGCAGATCACTGTGGCAAGGGGAGAGAACTGGGAAGCAGAAAGGAAAGGAACTACGAAGGACACAGTGTATGCTGGAAGCTGAAATGGGAAAGGACAGCAGCCTAATGAGGAAAAGAGCTTTTGACCATGAAGAAGGCCCAGAAGAGTCCCTGCACATGAGCACCTGGAGCTTGTACTCTCTCTGTAGTTCCAACAATCCAATGCTGTGACTTGGCCTCTGCTGTCTGAACAGTGCACCACACACTGTACTGAACACCATACACAGCACACCATACCTAACTTCTAAGAACTGTACTGAAACACTCAAATCATAAAAGAGAATTCTACTACATATGTTTTTCATATAGACCTCTACTTCAGGACTTGTTCATTTTATCCAAAACTTTTAATCTGGTAAAAATTAACTTTTAATACATTGTAATGAATTAACTTCAACTACCTAAGAAAAGTAACTGTTTTCTCTAAACCTTAAAGCATACAATAAATTATTTTCTGTTTTTTTTGGTACTGGGAATTGAACTCAGGATCTTGTGCTTGCCCAGTAGGCACTATGCTGCTGAGCTACATCCCCAGCAATAAACTCTTAAATACATGAAAAGTAATAGTATGGAACATTTTCCATCTCAGATATCTAGGTCATTTCTCGAGTGTATCTTCACAAGCCTGACAAGTCAACTCATTTAACAGTCAAACCAAACCCAAGAAAGGCTGGCAATCCACTGAGAAAAATAACTGTCATTTTTAAAAATCATTTTTAAAAATCAAATGGAGATGGTACTGTGATTATCTGATATTTTAACAGACTGCTCTTTCCAGTTCTGTATGTAATCAAGAACTGAATATTTTTAAACTATTTTAACTAAAACATTTCTCTACATCCTAACAGAATCCTCAATATCTAGAAATCTCAAGCTCTATCCGCCATGACTTACTTTGTGATGGTAAGTACTATCTAGGAATCACGTTATTCACTTAAGTTAGAAGAAATAAAGCTATTTGACTGATGCTATGACATCATTCCATTTCCTCAAACGCTTAGGTGACACACTTAGTATGCATGAACTACTCACTAGGATGTCGTATCAGAGTAGAAATTGTCCCAAATCTCACCTAAGCCTCCCTTAAAACAACTCAGTTACACTACTACTATACAGCAATACAAAGCTCATTAACTATGTTACCGAAGGTACAGCTTTTTATCATAAAGTGAACTGTAGAGAAAAGACCATTTCTAAAAGTCAAAGCTGTCAAAATCAATTTATATTTTCAACAGAACCTACATTATAGTTTCAGAAGATGGCATTCCTGGTCAAGGATTTAAC
>PVKN010009385.1:0-23844 GCA_004027915.1 Capromys pilorides
AACCCGGCCTTTACCACCTGCATTTCTGGTCTTTGGAGCCCTGAGAGAGCTCACCTGCCACCCTCTGCTTCAGCAGTTTCTCCAGCCTGCTTCTCCAGACCCTTCCCGACTCTTCCTGTCAGCCACTTTCAATGCCTTTGATTTGTGGGGTCAGCTTTATTCCCAGGACCCCTGCCCAGTGCCATTTTTTTTTTCTGTATTGGTTTTCCCACCACAGGAATAAAACGCCAAACTCACAACTTAAAAGAAGAGGGGCTTCTTTGGACTTGGGGTTTTCAGAGGATTTAGTCCACATTAGCTGGCTCCAAGGCAAAACATCATTGTAGAAAGACAAGGCTGAGGGAGACAGATCATCCCACAGAAGCCAGGACACAGAGAGAAAGGAAGTGCAGAAAAGAATAGATCCAGGGCCGGCCAGATAGCTCAGCAGACTAAAGTGCCCGCCTGGACAGACACCGGAGCCAGGGATTCAACCCCTGGCCTGCCCCCGGGGGTGCCCTGAGAGGGCACTTGAGCTTGGGCGTGGTGGCAGGAGCCTGTAATCCCAGCGCTTGGGAGGCTCAAAACAGGAGGATCCCTGCAGGTCTGACCTGTGTTGTGAAACCCTGAACACCCTGCGGGCCCTGCACTGAACATGCATAAACGAAGAATGGCTCCAGATGAGTCCGCAGGGACCCGCATCTTCCAGCTGCTGCCCCTCGCCCCCCAGCAGCAGTCCAGCCCCTCCACTGTCCCTCCACTCTCTCTGGAACACAGGAGACCTTTGGGGACCACTTCAGGTGTAAGGGATGGTTGCTTCTGCAACCCGTTCTATACCTAACTCTCGACTCCTGATTTCGAGCCTGCCTACGTTGTTGATTTGTAAATTGCTGCCTTTGAATAACGATCTGAGTTAGCTACAGTTATTTTCACAGATAACTGAAACGTTCTGAGATCTAAAATCTGAAACGATTTGAGAAACAACAGCTCCGTAGTATTTTTTACGCTTTGCATGCGTTCGTTCTTTGATCTTTTCAAAATTTACTTCTTTGAGGTTTGTAAGAAATAGAAACGTAATGTGGTTTATTCGTAGGATACCGTCTTTAACTCTGAGCAGGAGAACTCCTCTTAGACTACCGAGATGCCTGAAGTCATGGGCTGGAACGGGTCTCGCCATCAAGGAGTTGGATAATAAAACATGGCATTTACTATGAAACTTTGATTGGAAGAGTACCACCGGTGGAGAAGTTACTCCCTGCAGTGTTTTAAAGCTTTTAAAACTCACAAAATGTTTACAGGGGGAGAAGGCTGAGGGCAGGCCAAGGAGATCGTGCCCCCGACCCCCAAGGTGCCAGCCCAAGAGGAGAGGGGGGAGGAAGTCGCGCAGGTGAACAGCAAGCCGGTGGGCAGGCGGTGGGTGCCCACGTCCTGCCCGGAACTCTGGAGCGCCCAGCGCCCTCTCTGGCCACAAGGAGAAATGCAGCCTCGCTCTCCCTGGGCTGATGCTGGTGGGCGGTCTCATCTGCGCATTGGGCGTGCTGTAGGCGGAGAGGGCTTAGTCCTCAGAAGACAACAAAAATCTTTGCTCTCTAAATATTTGCTTAAGATTTAGACTGGATATCTAAAATTAAGGTACTCAGGGCCGGCCAAATAGATCAGGGGATGCAAGCACCTGCAAGCAGGGGCGGGTAGTTTGATTCCGGAGCCTGCTGTGCCGGCTCCCCCCACCGCTGCAGGGCACTGCGATGGCAACTGAGACTGGGCGTGGTGGCACCAGCCCATAATCCCATCTCTTGGAAGGCTGTAGGCAGGCGGATCACTAGGAGTCCAATCTAGTAGTGAGACCCTGAATACTCTGAAGACCTTTCCCTAAAATACTAAATGACTAATTAACTAAATAAAATTAAATTAAATTAAAAAAGAAAAAAATAAATAAAATTAAATTAAAGGATTTAAATATGTGTCTGTAAGATAACTTCCCTGGCGTGAAAGAGAAGTGGGCGAAAGCAAAGAAATTCTCTACTGCTGAGTGGGGGAGGGCAGGACCCTGGAGGTGGAGACTGAGCTTGGAGCTAGTTGCAGGTTAACCCCGAAATGGGACCCGGCAGTCTGGGCGCGGCTCACAGCCCCAGCTGCCTGACTCGCAGCCCCGACAGCCTGCTGGATGCTGCCACGGGCACAGGCGAGATGGTTCAGTGGTCTAAAGTGCCTGCTTAGGAGGGCTCAGGCGACTGCGGGGACTGCAGTTCGATCCCCGGCACCACATGCTGCGCTAGCGCCACCACCAGGGCAGGCTGAGCCAGCCACAAAATGAATAAATAAAGAAACAAACACAACAAGCAAACAAATAAATAAATAATTAAATAATTAAAACAACAACAACAACAACAAGAAACATCTTATTTAAATAGGCGTATAAAAAGACACACATTAAAAATCGCTTAGGAATGAGAAAAACGCTTAGATTAAAGTAATTCATTCTTTCTCAGATAATCAGTAGGTGCTCAGTGAAGCTCCCGCCTAGGACAGAGCGGCAGATTCCTTCACTGGTTCAGGACACAGCCCTGAATCGCTCGACAAAACGCTGCGCACAACTTCAAAATAGCTGCAAGCATTTATCTTTCAGTCTCTTCAGAACAGCAGAGGAAAAATCAAAACAAGGAAAAAGCTTCATTTTTATTCTTTATGTATTTCGTGCAGAAGTCGGCTGGGTCTCACTACCCAGATGGGACTTACAGTGCCACTCCTTCATTCGGCCTCCCAAGCGCTGGGATCACAGGCGCGCTCCACCACGTCCAGTTGCAATCGCCGGCTCAGCGCGCACTGGGGGCCGGGCCCGCACGGCCGCTGGGGATGGAACCCCAGGCCCCTTTGGTAGCCTAAGAAGGAGCTTAATCCACTGAGCTATCTGGCTGGCTGGCCCTCTCATCATTTTATTTTTAAAGTTTACTATTTGCCCAAGTACCTGGTATATTGCAAGTGCAAACTCAGTGAAATAAGCTTTTTTTTTTTTTTTTTTTTCCGGTCAGTAGAAATTGTGACGCTGAGAAGACGCAAGCGCTTGAAGCAACTACCTGTTCTTTCCCAGGCTGCTCCCGGATTCTGTTGGCTGTTAAGTGCAAAGTTTTTGACCATGTGTTATAATGGAATACCGCTACTAAAATTTTTTTCTCTTTAATAAATTGCATAGTCCTTTTGCCTCACAGACCCTGTGATCTCCTGTGTTGTGGTGTGTAGCTAGTTGTGCCTCCAAAGCCTCATGTAATTCATGGGGCTGTCAAGCGCGCAGTTAGAGGGGCGGGGCTGTCAAGCATGAGACTCGGGGGGCGGGGCTTGAGGGGGCGTGGCCGAGAGAGGCCCGAACCTTTAAACTGACAGCATGCGCTGTCAGAGCCCCCCTCAACCCCCTGCAGGTGGCGGTTTCCCGCGGAGGTGCAGAGCAGATCACCCTGGACCCGGCAGCGCCCCAGCCCCTCCTCCAATCCCTGTAAAGCAGGGGCAGCATCTTGAAACCTCCAGGAACTGTGAGCTGAATAAACCTTTCCTCCCCTAAGCTTGTGTGGCGGGTATTCGTCCTAGCAAGGACAGAATAGTGACTAGAACATCCTGGTTCCTGCTTCCATCTGCCTACGAGGCAGCAGATCTCAGCCCTGCTGCATACATGCTAGAGAGCTAGGAAGCTTCGAACACAGGGATTCTTCACCATGCTAGGGGTTCAGAATGGGATTAAGGAGGAGGCTGGCCTATGTACACAGTGGAAGGTCTGGATGTGACTCGGGCACGCTATTAGCATTGAGAACTACTCAGAGGAGCAGGGGTTCTATTTAATTATCTAGAACAATCCCATTACCGGGAATATTAATATGTTCTGTGTACATAGAGACGTAACATATGTTTTGGAAAACCTCTCCACTAATTCTAATGCTCACAGCAGACGCCAGTGCTAGAAAATAAATTCTTCCTTTGCTTGGCTGTGCTGTCCATTAGTAGTTTCTGTAAAGATAACGTTGGTGAGAGTTTGATTAATTAAAGGACGCAAAACTCAAGTCCATGTCAGCAAATGATCTCTTTATTTCATGACATATCAACACTGGGATACTTGATAAACTTTATAGCTGAGATTAGGGCGCTTCAGAAAACAGGACGGATACACTTTGGGGATGAGGAAGACAGCAGGGAAACTTAGAGCACGTGAACACAACTGGAGCCCAGTCATGTTGGGACACCAGTTGGAAAGGGATGAAGAGCGAGTCTCAAGATGCGTAGGTATAGTGTGTGTGTGTGAATGTGTGTGTGTGTGTGTGTGTGTGTGTATTTGGAGAGAACCAGTTAACACAGGGCGTAGTAAAGATGTGCACAGCTGGTAGTTAATATGTGTTTGTTTGCTCCAACTTCTTGCAACCAGGATGCCAGCACGACCATGCCCTGGGAATTTGTTAGAAATGCAAACCTCTGGACCTTTTCCTAGCCCTACAAATCCAGAAACTCTGCGCATGTGGCCGGATGCTTGCTTTTAATGAGTCTTGCCAGGAATTCCTAGCTGTACTAAAGTTTGAGAACAATACTTAGGGCTCAAAGCCCCCCCTGATGGTAGCAAAAGGAAGAGTCCTTTGAAGGCGGTTTGGTTTGAGAGCTCTGCTCTCCCCTGAGAGGCCCTTGGGAAACGGCTCCAGCAGACTGACAAGGCCAGGTTCTCTGGCTCGCACCCCATAAGAACCCAGCAATGTGTTCCCCCTCCGAAGCAGATAGACAGTGAAGTTGCTAGCAACACGATGCTGGACGTCTCTCTCAGGCCAAAGAACAGTGAGAGACGCATATCCGCTGCTCTCCACCATGTACTCTGCCTACGTTTTCTAGGTAATAATAATCCATTCTGGGTGGCAGGGGACATAGATCAGAGGTTCTGAGTTTTCTTGTTCCTTAACCTGGGAAGTTTTGAAAAATTCAAGTTCCTCTGCCATAGGCTCCATGTCCTGGTCATTTTTCTCTCATTGCTGGGACAAAACACCCACCATCCAACACTAAGGAAGGAAAGGCATCCTTAGCTCTTCGTTTGTGGAGGTTCCGGTGCCCAACCAGCTGGCTCCATGCCTCCTTTCCTCTCTCTGTTGTGAGTGGCCTCCCTGCCCTCAGCCGGTCCCTCACCCCGTGCCATCTCTGCACCCTCCTTTTGCGCAGGGGAAGGACCTTGGCCCCAGGCTGCTTCGCTCAGTTAACCTTTAACCTTCTGAAATGACACAATCTGTCAACCATTGTCCTCTACAAGCTATGAAGAGTTGTGAAATCTTCCCAGGTGATTCTCACCTGCAATCCAGCTTACTGACCAGCGGCAAAGGCTGACTCAGTGTGCTGTTTGCCAAGAACGGAGAAAATAGCTGCAGTGCTGCCGGCTTCTCAGCATGGATGTTGAGTAACTGTGAGCCATGAAATATGCCAGTGATAGCTCATAACGCTTTTCAAAGCCTTATACACGTATGTATTAACACATGTGATCCTAACAACCTCTTAATTATCTTTCTTTAGCAGCCAAGATAATCCAGATGCAGAAAGTTTAAGTTATTTGACCAGAGTCACAGTGGCAAAAACAGGGCCTGACTGGACAGCAGGTGCTCTGCGCTGGAGCTTGTACTCTTTATTCATTTTTTGAAATTATTTTTAATCTTTTATGTGTTTGGTACAGGGCCTCACTATGCAGCTTGCACTCACAGGGATCCTCCTGTTTCAGCCTCCCATGTGCTGGGATCACAGGTGTACGCCACCACACCTCGCCTAGTCTTGGTGATCCGCACTATACACCTGATGGCACCGGGGGCGTCGAACCCAGGCCTCTGCTCTTGCTGGGCTGGTTCCTACACCTCTGAGCTCTCTCCCAGCTCCTGTCCTCTATTATTACTTATTGGGAGCCACAGGAAGCCAGGAAATTGACCGAGTGTGTGTAGGTGGGACTGGGCCTCAGTGCCTAGAGCAAACAAGCCACCCCTGAGAAGATATCCTCTCTGCTTAGGCCAGCTTTTGGTTGCTAAGCAACCTTGTGTCCTGTGATGCAGACTTTGTGGAAGTATAAAGGATCATTATTGTGCGTGTGGAGTTAGTCTTGCTCCGCAGGCAGACTGGCGACCACCTAGCCCAGCTTTTCGCCATCTTGTCTATCTTGCTCATTCCTACCACCGTGTCTCCCCGGGGTAGAACCATTCGCAGTGAGGCCAGCAGATCCCCACCATTACTCAGTGTCACCTTGCAAGTGTCATTTGGTTTCGTGGCTGCTCTGGCTGCTGCCAGCTCACCCCTTGAGGCAATCCGGCATCTGTGATCGTTGCTAATTATTGTTCTATGTTTTTTTACTGGGCATTAAAAAAATTATTGCTAACCAAAAGATGAGCTCATAAGTTATTACAGTTTCAGCACTTGAAAAAAATAGACCCCTGAAAAAGATTTCAAATTAGAAAAAATGTCTGGGTAACAAATTTTTCTCTTTTGTGTGCGTGTGTTAATCCTAGAGACGCAATGAGCGGGCGCTGGTTTGCGAGCAGGAAGGCTCTTCCTCATTCCTGTCATTTCCATGGCACTGGCTGGGGAGGAACACACACACACACACACACACACACACACACACAGCCTTAGGAAGGTTTTCCACCAATTGTTGCATGCTTCCATTCATGACAAGTGTTGTGTGTATTACAAAGAAAAAATACTGCCTCTAGATTATATGCCTGTTAAACTTAGAGATTTGTAAAACATGATATCCACTGGATCCATTTGGTGTTCACCATGTTATTTAAGTTTGGAAGTCTTGCTGTTTTATTTGCGATTTTTATGCATAATTAAATTTGGGGGTCTGGCGACAACCATGCTTACAGTATCGTGACAGATGTCTTTATGACAGATTTTTCATTCAGCTTGCTTGAATTATCAGGGTATCCTATTTGGAAAAGAGACAAAGAAGAAGAGAAAGAGAAAAACAGAAAAGGAAGAATTGAAGGGCAGCCACGGCGACCCCTCTGCGGACCCTCAATGTCGGTCTGACGGCACTGCGGTGTGATGCCTGTTGTGTGTCTTGAGCTGTTTGCTGTAGCACTGATGGCTTGATTCCACCACCAAGATTTGTTTTTCACTCAAGTTCAGACTATCAGTGCTGTGGGTGGTAAAATTTGCTGAGTAATCCCCCGCCTAGGAAGGAAAAATTCACAGACAACGCCTGGCATGTATAACAGCCAATGATTGCGTCCCAAGCTCAGACAGAATCAGTTCTTCAGTGTTTATTTCAACCATGATTATAGTTTACACTTTTAAAAGTTTTAAAAATGTTTTGGAATCCTTTGTTAAGTGTTTTGTTTTTATTAGCATAGCTAGTTCTGCGAATATTGATTGCTTCACTTTGAAGATGCATCGTTTCTTCGATGCCCATCAGGCAGATGTAGAAATCTGGTGCTGGCAGTCACATCACAAGAATTCCTCTGAAGATGTCTATCCTGGAAGCAGCTGGCCTAGTTCCTGCTAATTGTGAAATTACTGGTTACAGAATAAAGAGTAGCACTGGTGAAGTTTTCTTTAATCGAGGCCTTAACTTCATCTACTGTTTATTTATTCACCAGTAAGAATCCATATTCTAATGCTTTCGTTTCAAGCTCATTGCAAGAGTTCGTTTAAAGAATAGAATATAAAAGCAAGAAAAAACACCGAATCTCTCTGCGAATAAAAGAAATCCCGTAGGATAAAAAACACACAAATAAATTCATCCTCGAAGTTACTTTACCTGCATTTTGTGAGCCCTAATACATTCATGTGAAGGAGAAGCAATAATACCAGCTAGGACACTACTTCCTTTCTATGAGTTTAAAAATAAACTCATATGGTTAAGAAAGTGATTCTTTCTGATCTTTGTTATTTTGTGTGTATGTGTGCCAGAGGAGGACAAGGATAGAGGCAGGAAGTGAGCAAAGAAGATGGGTACAGAGAGGAAAAAAGAGAGAGACAAGGGGGGCTTTAGCTCTTGGTGCTAACCAGGGACGAGTATCTTTCCATCAGAAGTCCAAGCATGGCAAAGCGAGGATGGCCCATGAGGCTGGGGGCCAGGGCAGGCTCTCGTGTCTCTGGTTTGCCTTGGCTGCTATTTTATATAAAAGAGCCCCAAGATGATCTTTCTAAAGCTTGTGAACTTTCTAGTAGGCCTGAAGTCTCAGGGAAATGAGGATATGCTTTTTTCTTTACAAATACTTGCACTGGCCAAACATAACGCTTTTCCTGGGAAATTCCTTCTCATATCTACGAGACTTCTGCTTAGCCCATGCCAGGTCAGAAAGAAGAGGTCACTGCCAATACTGATCAATGAGGTCAGGCAGGAAAAGCTACACTGAAGATAGCAAAACTTTTCAGTTTGGGTTCCATTTTCCGAATCTGCAATTCACGTCAAACTCTGCGAGTACCTGTGACAAGGCAGGTAATCCATCTGAGGAGACTCGCGTATTAATCTTTCAGCAATGGTTTGAGGCAGAAGACTGTTTTGAAAGGAGGTGATTGATTTCCCTAAAAAATCCAGCAGATATATTATTCATACAGCTTCATCGTTTCCCTCCTCTCCTCTTTGTCTTTCTCTTGATGCGTCAGCATTTTGTACGGTGCTCTCCAATTTAGCTCAACCCCAAAGGTATCGACTTCTTATTATTCATAAACATGGAAAGATGAACGATAGTTTGGGTTAAACTGTCCTGTTCCTTATAGTCCTAGAGGCGGTAGGATACCTGAACAGACAGTGCAAGGGCATGGGCTTTTTTTTTTTTTTTTTTTTTTTTTTTTTTTTTGTATTTTAGGAAAGGGTCTCACTATTAGATTTGACTCGTAGTGATCTGCCTGTTTGCAGCCTCCCAAGAGCTGGGATTACAGGCGCGAGCCAGCACGCCCAGTCTCAATCGCCACCTCAGTGGGCCCCAGGAGTGGGACCAGCATGGTAGGCCTGGGGATCGAACCCCCAAGATCCCCTGCTCCTGCTTGCAGGTGTTTTAATCTGCTGAGCTATTTGGCTGGCTCTTGGCATGGGCTTTTTAACAGTACAAATAAATGGACAAAATTTTACAACAAGGAGGAGACCAAAGTCCTGGCTCAGAGAGTGACCCCCAGCAGGACGCCGCCTCCACTGGAGCCTCAGGTCTGCTGCTCATCATGTGGGACCTTTGGCAATTAACCTCTCTGTGGAGCTAATACCATCCTTGCCTCCCGGAGTGGTTGTGATGATTACATAAATAGACAGATGTAAGATGTGCAAGTTGTAACTATATTTAAAAATGAATTAGAAAAAAACAAAAACAAGAAAATAAAAATAAACTGCAAGACTTTAGAAATAGACAATAGGTACCACAGGCTGGGGTTCGTACATTATCTGGAGAAAAGAGCAGGAGGGGATCCGGGTTTCGTGCTGCAGGTTCAGACGCCAACTTCTTTCAGCTGTCAGTGGAGTGAGATGGGGAGTCAGGATTGTTGGCTGGAGAGGAGAGCTCGTGGATAGAGAGGACAAGTGTAGGCGCTGGACCCGAGAGCGCGGGGTCTGTCTAAAGGCACACATTCCACATGAGGATGGCAGTCATCAGAGGAGTTCTACAGGCCATCAGAAGTGCTAGGAGAAGCAGCTTAGGAGAGGGTGGGCTGCGTCCTGTTGCAAAGATCAGAAGATGAACTGTGAGTTCAATGGGAGGATTCTATATTGCCGGTAAAGCCTGTGTACACACACATAATGGCGTTTGTCAACAGAAAGTATGTATATCGACTGGGGAGGTAGCTCAGCGGCACAAGCGCCTGTGTGGCTGGTGCAAAGTCCTGAGTTTAATCCCTGGTACCACCAAAAAAGAAAAAAATATATATGTTTTACATAGGCAATATCACATATTTATCACATAGGTATAGATTACGCATGTTATATATGAATCAGATAGTTATGGAAAATTATTCAGCACATTTTAAGGTCAACTTAGTTGAACATTTCTTTTGGTCAGTCTTACATCCTGAAATTGAGGAAAAATTCTAACTGGATTAAGTGTAGGCCTGAGTTGGCTCTAGAAAGATTCAAGCCCCACGGTGCAGACAGGCTGGGATAAAAGATTTTGTGTCTATATTTTTGTTGTTGTTGAGTAAAGGTACTGGAAGATAAATTTCAATGTCCTGATAAATAATAAAAATATATCTTGTTAATTTTTTTCTGTGGAAATATGATTTAGTAATTGTATTGCTAAATAATCAAATCATTGAATTATAATTTTTTTTGTATCACAACCAGATGACATTAGCAGGGCATGGTGATAAAACTGTCAAATGCTAACAGAACAAATTTGCATTCGCTTCTTAAGCCTGACGCATACCGCGCTCCTGCCTCCGCACTTGCTGTAATTGATGCTCAGATATTTAGGTGTCTGGAGACGCGTGTGGGGTGATGATCCAGGAACTGGATGGGACAACCGAAGAACGTCAAATTTAACATTAGAGGTAAAAGAAGAAAAAGGCAGTGCTCTGAAGAAAAGGAGAAGAGAACAGAGAAAGCGCACAGTGTACGCAGAGCGGCAAGAGCAGCGCGTGGCTGCCGGAAGCCCAGCGCGGCCGGCTCCCGACACCTGATCTGTAGAATGGAAGGAAGGGGAGCCAGGGACTTAGTTTTTCACAGTATAATTTTTCTTTAGTCTCCCTGCTATCTGTCATCTGTCTATCTATCATCTATCTATCTATCTATCTATCTATCTATCTATCTATCTATCTATCTATTATGTATCTCAGTGTAGGAAATATATATACAAAAAGGAATTTTGTAATGATTAATCAGAAGACCATTTTTTATTTATTTAATTTTATTTTTTTATGCATTTAGCGCAGGGTCTACAGGGTCTCACTACACACATCAGACTCGTAGTGATCCTCCTGTTTTCAGCCTCCTGAGCGCTGGGATTACAGGCAGGCACCACCACGCCCAGTCTCAATCACCGGCTCAGCGTGCACTTGGGGTGGGGCCAGCACAGCATGCCAGGAATCAAGCTCCAGTCCCTGTGTCTGCCTAAGCAGGTGCTTTAATCCAATAAACTATCTGGCCAGCCCCAAGAAAATTATTTTTTAAAAAAGACATCCTGTTAGGGTGTCGTAATCTGGTGTTCTCATTTTGTAGGATAGCAGTACATCTTTTTGTTATTTTATATACAATATGGATTCCTGCTTTAAGGAATCAGAAGGGTACTAGCTCTACAGGCTTGGGCTCTACAGTATAATTTTTCTTTAGCCCCCCCCCCTTCCTATCTATCATCTGTCTGTCTGTCTGTCTGTCTGTCTGCCTGCCTGCCTGCCTGTCCTCCCTGTCATCTTCCTACTTCTTGTCCCTTTGTTTTCTCCATGTGCCACATTTGTCCTTATTCTTTCTCAAGTACTTAGGCATCCTCTTGCCTCAGGGACTTTGCAGTTGCTTCTCCTTCCTGCTGAGTGTTCCTCCCTTCAGATGTCCCTAGATCAGCGCGATGGGGCCACCCTAGGTAGCATTCTAAATCCCAGGGTCCAACCCCATCCTCCATATTCTTCCTCCTAAGTTTATCTTTTTCTCCTTAGCACTGGTGGTAATCTAACACATCAAAAATATTATTCATGGCTTGATTTTTTATCTCCGACACTAGAACTTGAGCTCCCTGAGAGCAAGGCTTTTTTGTTCGCCATCATGGCCATAACGTGTAGCAGTGTGCAGGAAACTCTAGGCACTCGATAAATTCCAGGAATTGTTAGTTTAACAGTTAAAACAATAATAATTGTGATTGAGACTGGGCTTGGTGGTATGCACCTGTAATTATAGCACTTGGGAGGCTGAAAACAGGAGAATCACTATGAATCTGATCTAGGCAGTGAGACCCTGTAGACCCCACACTAAATGTATAAAACAACAACAAAAAACCCCAGTGATGATGTGATATCTCAAAGTCTGTCCTTCCTTGAGGTAGTAACACTGAATATCAAATCCTTCTGCATATAAGTCCATACTAAGGAAATCTGAAAATTATAGTCTGTTTAAATCCTCTGTGGTAAAGAGTATTTCAAATCATTACTGTAAACAGAAGGGCAGTGTATTAAAGATGTACATGCATTTTCTTTTAAAACTTTTGGTTAAATAAATTTCTTTGTCTTATGAATTTCTTTGTTGTTTTACAGGGGAATAAATAAATAAGTCAGCAGAAAAAATATTTAGATAGGTGGTATGCAATGACACCACTGGGAAATGTATTTGATGAGTTCTAATAAACTGTGTTTCAAGCAAATCATAATTGCTACCCAGGAGAGAAAAACAAAAACTAAAGAAATTATTTCTGCCTTTATTTGGTGGGAATTGTGTGCACACAATGCACTTGACAAAAAAAATAATGACAAGCCAAAGATGGGGAGTGATCATAGCAAAATCTTCGGAGCTTCGCAGTGCAGTGTAGTCAAATATTAGTGTTTGTAAACGGAGGCAGGTTGTAAAATTTTTCAAGAGCAGCTGCTCGATGTAATGCTAAGAGTTGAGCTTCTCCTGAGCGCATTGTTTATGCCTGGCATTGTACTGGGGACTCCACACAAATTAAAATATGAAATTCTCCATGAGCACTGTGAGCTGTGTCTTTCTCTCCATTTTATCTGTGAGAAAATCCATTCTCAGAGAGATCATACAACCTGCTGCTTATCCATGTGCTTAATGGTAGAGATGAGATTCTGCCGCACCTCAGTTAGGTCTTGACTTCAAGATGAAGGGCTGTACTCGGAGCCCATCCTTGTGATACTAAAGCAGTGCAGAGTCGCTTTGGACTGCGTACTCTTGGAACACCCTGACACATTTGGAGAAAATCTGCAGGACAAATGACCCACTGGTGTCTAATGTGGAGCTTTTATCTCAACAGTGTTTTTCACAACCATCAGATACAGAGCAACTTGAGTTTGCCTGGTTCCTTCTCTGCATGTTCTTGATTCTGAAATCAAAGGCTAAAAGAGAAAAAAAGAAAGGAAGCTCAAAAAGACAGCTAATGAATCCTGATAATTCATGGATAGAAACCCCAGGAAACTAGCCTATCTGTCCCTTTGACAGTGAGAGATTCCATCCTCCCCATAGAAGCAAATGAACCCATAGAGAAGCAAAGCGTGCCAAGCTAAAAATTAAATCCATAAAGTATATTAAATCTGGACTGGGTATAGTAAACACTTGGAAATGAAACAGATGAAGAGACCTGTGAGCGAGTGACAGGTGGAAGAGTTGTGGAAAAGGACGCCACTTGGTTGTCTGCCGCTCTTTCCAGCACGCCTGGCTGTTCCTTTTGTTGGAGGGAAAGCCTTTCTCTCCGCCTCCAGATTGCCCTGCGCTTCCACGCTGGCTCATTAGAAGCTCTGCTGCTCTCTGCTGTCTGCAAGATGCTTTCAAACAGAGTGGATCGGGTCCACCCATTCTGCTGACCTAAATACTACTGAACAGCGAGCCATTCCATTTTGATTCCTGGAAAATATAGTATGTGTATATTACAAACCGACAGCTCCCTTCTTCCTTTTCTTTGTTGAATTTTTCTCTGGCTACTCATAAAATGATACCTGTTCTTCCGTGGCTACGAAATTCTTCCTATACTGTCATTTTCAATTTGTCATAATCTGTTGTACATTGACTCTGTCAGAAACAGGTTCAACTGGTTAACTTCAGTAACCTACTGTGTTCGAGTGGTTTAAAAAAGGAAAAGAAAAAAAAAAATCCGAAGTTCCCTCATGAGGACAGTCAGCCAAATTCCCCCTGTCCAGATGGCTCCTACTACTAAGCCAGAAAAACCCAGAGCCTTTCTATTTCCTGCTGAGTTGTTTACAGCGGCCCTTGATTGCTATTAACGATCCCCAGCTGGGGCGGCTACCTAGCCTGGACTCCCTTCCATTTCCCGAAGCTTCTTTAACCCCTTGGGGTGAGCCCAGCTTTTTTGCTGACTGTCCCTTCACATCTATCTATCTATCTATCTATCTATCTATCTATCTATCTATCTATCTATCTATCTATCTATCTATTTTTGCAAACTTTAAGTTTGCAAAAGAACCAAACTTTAAGTTTCAGAGTTCTCTAGAAAAAAAGGGAAAAGTGAAAATATACGATTCTAGGGCAGGCTTCCTTAGATTTCCCCTAAATTCCTACTCATGTATCCATGTCCATCTTCATTTTCAATCACTGTTTAAAGCATGAATTGTGAATCGCCTCACTCGGCCAAGAAAACCCTCATGTAGGAAAGCATCTGTACTCAGTGGAGGTTGTTTTTTAATGTTATTTTAGGTTTAGCTTTTGTCAGTTCTGTCAAGTCTTCATTACTCACCGATGCCTACTGTCTCTCACATCTTCTTTGCCCTTGTTCTTTATTTTAGGTGGAGGTAAAAGCATCATAGAGTTAGCCAGTTTCAGTTAGGATCAGAAATGGAATATTTATGTGGTCTTTGCTTAAAATACACAGAATGTTTGTATAGGAAAAAAGAGAAAGAGTTCACTCTAACTTTACTCTTTACATTCAGCAGACCACCAAGAAGGGATGGAGGCATGAATTAAGTGATATAAAGGGAATTGTAAAGTGTCTTTTCCTTCGGCTGCTTTTCTTCTTTCTTCTCATCTGGCCATCAGCTATTGAGTTCAAGTCCTCTGGAGGCTGCTAGTGTCCTCTCTGGCACTTAGTGGGGTGCCTGCTGGCCAGCGGATGCCCCGGGCACGCTTTCCCCAACAGGAGTCCTGCTGTGTACTTCACTTGTGTTAGTTCTTACTTTGAGAAACGACTGAGTCACGTTTTCCAGCATTTCATTTTACAGAGAATGAGATCCTGAGTCTCAGGGCAATTAAGAATAAATAGCATCCAAGTGTATCCTGAAGAATAATTAAATACATTAATGCATTATCTAGAAATTTTCTTCCAGAAAACGTGTGAAGCTAGAGCAAATGAGAAAAAAGACACGGTAACTACTGTCTTAGGAAAAGAATTGTAACGCGAGTCAGGATCCGATCATGGGGCGCAAGCAGCCTGGAGCCTTCTGGACCCTCTGCTGAGAGCACTTGCGTGGGACTGATCGCATCAAACAGATTCTAGAATCACGTGGTTTTTCTTTTCCAAAACTGATGAGTTGGCTTTGTTTTCTATCCTGGTTTATAATAAGAAATACCTACCTAATAAGAATTTATAAATGTAATATGCATTTAAAAATAAGGCTTAAATGTCCTTTAATAAACTTAAATGCCATATATTAACACTTAATTGCTAATTTCTCCTAGAGCGGCTTACTAAATTATTTTAGAGTATATGATCAATTTTTCTGGTATTTTGTGACCCAGTTCTTCAACAGATTTGCTTGGCTTTTTACTTGCACAAAAATTCAGGCAACCTTATTATTTTGCCAATCTTAATAACCTCTTGGTTTAAAACTAACCATTGTGTGCCAAGCGTGGTGGTGCACGCCTACAATCCCAGCACTTGGGAGGCTGAGGCAGGAGGATTGGTGTGAGTCTGAGACCAGCCTGGGCTACAAAAGTGAGCTCAAGGCCAGCCTGAACTGCATAGAGAGGCTCTGTCTCAAAAAGACACAAAATAAAACAAAACAAAAACCATTAGGAGCCTGCATTCAGAGCTTGACCAAAGAGGAGAGGATGTTTTGTTTGTGGGAGCGCAGTGTTGCTGAACCAGGTCCCCTGGTGCTAATGCACTATCCACACAGCACACTGCAGTGTGCTCTAAGTGAATAGATACATTCCAAAATCAAACGAGGACTTGGGGAATTGCCCACATTTAACCAAATAACCAGCTGTGCAAATGCTGAAATGCGGTTGATCTACGACAGCATTTGAGAATCCTGGAGGGTCATTAAGTTCCATCCTCAGGCGGTGGTTACCCAGCAGGGCTGGAGGGCTCTCGGGTCCTGTGTGACTGATACTCACCATTACTAGAGAAGATCAAAAAGGCTGACGGAGCCTCTTTGAATGCAGCCACCATTCCATTCCTATATTCCGCCCCTCAGTTCCTTTAAATTTCCTCATTCAAATTTAGCTAAGAGGAAGCCTTGGTACTTGCTTTTCAACTTCACTCAGTTTCTCACTCCGAGACAGGAATGGCAAAATTAAACAGACCGTAGAGGATCAAGATTTTCATCAAAGGGAAAATAAGAATTTTAGGAAAAAGTACTTTTCCTCGCATTTCTTCCTCCCGTGGTTTCGTTTGTCCATCCTTTGTGCTTCAGCTCAATGGACCTCCCCTGGCAATTTGGGGAGTCTGAAGTCTGTGTGACAAATTGTGCTGCTACAAACATGGGTGCACATATATCGCTGTGGTATGACGATTTCAGTTCTTTTGGAAAAACATCCAGGAGGAGAATAGCTGGCTTCAATGGGACCTCAAATCCTAGCTTTTTCTGGGATCACCATACGGATTTTCATTATGGATGCACCAGCCTGGATTCCCACCAACACTGGGGAGGGATCCCTTTTCCCCACAGCCTCTCCAGCATTAGTTATTGGTTGACTTCTTGATGACAGCCATTCTTTGTGGCATGAGATACTATCTCGGCACTGTTTTAGTTTGCACCTCTGGAATGACCAATGATGTTAAACATTTTTTTCATAAACCAGATCCACATATGCAAGCATCCTATTGTCTTGCTCTTGTGAGAACCAGAAAGATTAACGAAAATCTAAAAGGCACACAACAGACATTGTGAAAGGAAAAGAAATTGTTCAATGGGGAGGTGAAGCTGGGATGGGGAAAAGGACAAATGAAAGAAGTAACAAATATACTTAGGTATAGTTTGTGTAACTGTAGTGTCAATTTCTGTTAGTCTTTTGAAAGGAGCAACTAATGCTGAAATTATTTTTCATTCTGATTTTTTTCCTTTCTTGAATTTTTTATAACTTCTTTGTGATCGTTGTATTTTGTTTTTTCTTTAAATGAATCTTGCACATTTATATCTTGTAATCTGAGCAACAAATTTAAAGATAGCATTGGGCTAGCCAGACAGCTAAGTGGATTAAAGCTCCTGGTTAGGCAGATGCAGGGGGTGAGGGTTTGATCCCCAGCATGCTGTGAAGGCCCTGCTCTTGGGGCACACTGAGACAGCGATTGAGACTGGGTATGGTGGTGTGCACCTGTAATTCCAGGCTTGGGAGGCTATAAACTAGAGGATCACTATGAGTCTGATCTACAGAGTGAGACCCTGTAGACCCTGTACTAAATACATAAAAAAAAGAAAAGAAAGAAAGACTAAAAATAATAAAGGCACTAGAACTACATATTAACCACCCCCTGTAAAAGACACATTGACTTTCTTGTCACTAGGCCATCTGCAGGTGATTCCCGTGGATCCTGTCCTCTCTCACTCTACACAATCCAGGAATACCACCTAGAGGATGCGTCGCAAGCCAAGAGCACAACCAGCCAATCCAATCACAGACATCAATATTTTCAGACTCACAGCTGACCGTTAGGATTTCCTGCTGTTTTATCCTGTTTCTGAGAGAAATAAATTCTTATCGGTGAAGACAAAATGTTGCATTTAAAATAGAACATTTCCAATGGATCTTGAAATCTGAATTCTGAGGGAAATTCACATTCCGAAGATGGTCTCTTTCTTAGATGATTCGTAGGAGGACAAAGACTTCCTGGTGCTTCTGTGGCACTCTATTTTGAAATTTGACTTCTGTGTCACTCATCACCAAGCACAAGGGTTTGTCAAGATCCATGGCATAGAACAACTCTAGCTAAGTTCATTTAAAATCCACTCTCTGATTCCTCATGAAGTGGTAGTGTAATTTAAATTTGCAAGACTGCTTCAGTTCTTAGCATCTGTTTGCATTAAAGCTATTAATCTGACACTGTTGAGCTGACCAGTACTCTTTGAGTTGAGCTGCCATCTGAGAGGGAGTTGGTAGGCAAAGAGTAGTTATGTTCACCAACCAAACTCTATTTGCTTTGCTATTTGGGAAAGACGTGGAGCATTTTTTCTACCAAGCTACAGGCTAATGCTAAACCAGATTTTGGCTTGGTGCCTGCAATTAGTGTAAATCATTTTATTCAACTCCAGTAAAATCAAAAGCTTTTTAAGTGTAATAGTCTTTTTGGAAATAAGGTTTTGGCATTTGCCTTCCGCTGCTCAGCTCTCTTGAGAAATTTAGCACCTCTCTGCTACCCAAGATAAATTCGTTCAGGTAGCTATTTAAGGACACCACCACCAAAAGACAAACAACTCCAGAGGAAGGGATCCAAGCATTCAGTACAAACCTAACAAATGCACACAAGGTTCCAAGGTTCAAGTTAGGACAATCAAATGAAAGAAAGGAAAAGGCTGTGTGTGATTTTAGGACAGGGAAGTAGGGCAAATAAAAAGCTAATTAACTAAGAAGTCTTATAATTACATTTACATTCTGAATAGGGTAGCATATATTTTTCAAAAGTGTAACACATTTGCAGAAATTGTGCCAAAGATTATATTATTGAGAAAATAAAGAAGGTATGACAGCAATAATGATTAACCATGCTAATGAAAAATGTCTCTAATTACTATTCATCTTAGCTCTTGCTATGATCTGTACTGTAGCCTCTACTTCCTTCCAAGCATTTAAGAAATTTAATTTTTTCCCTTTATTCTTGTTGGGCTACAATGCATATTTTTCTTATTTTTGGCTCTCTGATTTTGTTAGTGTGATATCACTAAGGGTCACAGTTGGTTTATAACCTAAATTTGGGAGACACTTCATCTTCTATGTGTTATTTGAAAACTTCTTTTAATACAGAAAATTCCACTTTTAACCTCTGCACAGCTTATGGAAAATGGAAATTTAGTATAATGAAGTAGGCCATTTGTTTATTTGCAATTAGTATTCTCTTAATTATACAATGTTTACAGTCTACTGCCTCACTAAATTAATTCCTTTGTTCTTTCAAATTGTATTCTCTTTAAGCATGTTCCCAATAGTTAAGGAAATTTGCAAGAAAGAAATATGATCTATAATGTCCATGACAAGCCTATAATTTATTATGCTACTGTGTTAAACACACAAAAATAAATGCACTCTCCCAGCACTGATATTGTTACACTAGCTGATGCTGCAGTAAAGAAGGACCAAGAAGTTGCCTTTGACAAAGGGAACTAATTAAGTTTATGCAGAGATATTAGGCTGAAAGTTCTAAGATGAATGCATACTATTATCCCTCTGGAAAGCTGAAACTAAGCTAAGTATTATTTAGAGTCTAATAGGAACAAGAAATACCATTGAACATTTGTACTTCTAAAAACAAAAGGGTTTTTTTGGCTTGGTTTGTCCTCTGCAATCTGGAGGGACGTGGCTGGGTACAGTTCAGGCTGCTGTGCTCCAGAGGGCATCGGCATTGCTTTTCTTTTGGTCGATTGTGTTCATCTCAGCTACAACACTGATTTGTTCAGTCCTGCAGGTTGCAGCCAAAGTACTGAGGTTGGTTCACTCAGGACCCGGTGGATAGCACCCCAGGCGGGGCAGAGCCAGCTCTGCTTGCTTCCTTCCTGGGACACTGTGAACTTGGCAGTGCTCTGAGGTGGTGCGGATTTCTGTCTATAGAGCATTTTCTATTAAGCTAATATCTAATATCTAATTTTCTAATATCTTTCTAACTGATATTAGCTAACTTCATTAATCAGTTATTTTCCTCTCTCTCTCTCTCTCTCTCTCTTTCTCTCTCTCTCTCTCTCTCTCTCTCTCTCCCTCTCTCGCATTTGGTACAGGATCTAACAACACAGCTTCATCTCATAGTGATTCTCCTGTTTTCAGCCTCCTGGCATGGGGATTACAGGCATGTGCCACTATTCCCGGTATCGGTGGCCAGCTCAGCATGCCTGGGGCCAGGGCTATTTTCTTATTTCAATTTTAAAAGGTAGTGGGATTGGAAGGATTCAGGGAAAATGTTTTACATTAAGGTAGTACAATTTAAACATTTTCTTATTTCTTCTTTTCCAATTTCACATCTTTCTTTCTTAAAATCACACACTTTCTATTTGTGTGCGTTGTACAAATGAAAGATATGGTAAGTATTGCTTTAAAGGAGCTGATTCTGGGGATCTTTCTATCTGTGGTCTGTAAACTTAGCTGTAAAGTGCCTGAGTCGGGGAAGGAAGACGTGTCAGAGCCTGGTAAGTATTACATGCTGGCTCTTGGACTTGCTCCCAGTTTACAATTCGGTTTTATTACTGTAAATAAAAACATTGCATATTCTTTATCTTTTAACAAGATATTCATAAGGAACAGAACAAATATAAACTGCTAGCTCTTCTCCCACCAGTGTTTGCTCCTTTAATGGAATACGTTATGAGGCACTTAGCAGGAAACAACTGACGCTACATTCTTGGGTACGGTAGGCCATAAAACAGCGAGTGGAAGGGGAGATGCTCCTTGGAAATTTCAGCAGCCTCATAAAACGGAATTCTGCAAGGAGCTGTCTGATTAAATTGTCACGTCCTGAAGGAGTTGTGGCACACACCAGGAGGAGTCCCTCGCAGGCTGAAAGGAGAGTTTTGACACAAAAGGCATAAAATGTGTGGGATTTAGCACTTCCACTTACCCAGTCACACCAAATTAAAAACAGGACTAGGGGGAAGCAGCTTGGTAACTCTAAATTATACAAGAACAAGAGTTTAATTACTGAACCTCTCTGGCCATCTGTACATATGTTAAAAATTGGAGGAAAGCAGTTGGCTGAATTATTTTGATGACTATAGGAAAAGTGCACTCTTTTTACAGGGTGTGGGAATAAAGTGAACATTTATGGCATGCTTATTTATGCATCGCAGTGTGGGACAGTGCTTTTTTTTTAATTTCACTTTAACTGTCAACAGCCTTTGAGTCTTATTATCTTTACATAGCAGAGCAAATAGGTCCAGAGAGCTTACCTGCTTTACCAAAGACCCCATAGGTCGTAAGAAGACCCCATCTGTCTGGAATGATGATTTAAAACTGACTGATTTAACATTCAAGGTGTTTACAGAGACCTGGAAAAGTTTACTTACCATTGTCTAAAGAAAAGGAACAGCTTTCATATGGAGTTATTGTAGGGAATGTCTCACTAGTTAAAAGAATGTTAAATAATTAGTAAATAAACATGTAAGGGCCCGCCAAATAGCTCAGCAGATTAAAGTGCCTGCAAGCAGGCGCAGAGACCGGGGATTCGACCCCTGGACCTGCCGTGCCAGCCCTGCCCTGGGGCACACTGAGATGACAAAGAGAATGGGCATGGTGGCACACTCCTGTAATCCCAGCTCTTGTGAGGCTGTAAACAGCTGGATCACTGAGTCCAACCTAGTAGTGAGACCCTAAGCACCCTGTAGACTCTTCTCTATGGGGGAAAAATGACTCTTTTATTTGCTCAACGACACCTGTCTTGAGTCAATGTGGTGCATATTCTGTGTGAGGAAGAAATAAAAATCACAGAAATTAAAGAAGACATAGCACCTTACTGCTCAGAGGAGAGACAGACGTATTAATAAAATTTATAGCATCGTGCAGAAAGAACGGGGTTGCCAGAGTCTCAGACACAGAGGCAGCCAGTCCTACCTGGTGTTACATATTTTAATATTTCAGCATTTTCACAGAGGTAATTGTATAAGCTATGAAATGTACAACTCTCAAATGTAGCATCCAGTGAGTTTTGATAAATACAGAGAACTATAAACACCCAAACAAAACGGGATGTGCTCGCCATCCTAGAAAGCTCTCTTGTGCCTCCTTCCAGCTGTTTCCCATTTAGTTTGCTTTCTCTTTTGGCTGTAATGATATTTACATCATTAGCATATTTTCAGCCCTTGCTTTAATTGAAGACATTATTCAAAGCTCCTTGCCCATCTTGTGAAGGTTTAACTTACTTGAAACTGGGCAACACAATTTGTGAATTTAAATGTTGGCTTAAATTTAGTAAGGTGAGATGTCAATCCGCTTTATGGTGGGGTGTGGACTGGGCCGTGAGTCAGGAAGACGAAGGTAAACGCAGACACGCGGCTCCTCCTGGAACGTTCGCACAGTCACAGTCGTCTGACCCATCTTCAGCACATCCTGGGTACAGCAGGTGACGCTGGCGCATTCACACCCGAAGGAGGGCACTACTGGCAAGGTGTGCATAAAATCCCGTGGAACTTTGCTTTTTTCTTAAATAGAAAAGATATAAATAATCATACATGTTTCCAATTTCTGTTTGGTATAGTGGTTTGGTTCACTTATGTCCTAGAGTGCATGAACTCCACTTTGAAGATCCCCAAGCCGAGGCACGAAGTGGCCAAAAAAATTGCGCACCAAACAGCAGTAAGAACACTGGCTGTTTTAAAAAATTTTTTCTTTTAATAAGAAATAACAATGTGACATTTTCAAAAACACGTTAGTAATGCATTCCCAATAATTGATACAATGCCTTTGTTGTGCTCGTAGTACAGAGCACAGGGTGCAGACATACTCATTTTTCTAATCATTGTTGGTACAAAAAATTTCTTCTCATTAAACTAAGAGCAAGTAGTTGTATACATAGTCCAGTATTCCATAATCACAATGGATTATTGGCAGAACTGGCAATATTGGAAGCTGTTGATTTAAGCCTTTTACAGCTCAGCATACTAATCTAGCTTTACATTTTATGCCTCGTGGTTAAACTTTTCTGCTGGGTAGTTAAGGGCAAGTTAAAACAGGACCTGTATAACAAAACATGGAACTTTTTTATCTCCCAAAGTTAGTCAGATCCCCTCAGGATTTACCCTGAAACCATGTACAGTGCTTTGTAGAACTGTTGTCAGTGTCAGCCATCTGGATGAGTCGTCCATTGCACGACCAGTTTGCTCTCTGTGAAAGCCTGAGAGAATGTTTTTCTCTCACACTTGCTGTTTTTTAGGTTTATCACACTAAATCTATGAAGAATAATATACCAGTGATTCCATATTTTTGGAAATTTGCAAGGCCTTTGGACTAAAGTACCTCAAAGGTCCTCCTGGATCTCATATTGCAGAATGGTGGACTCTTCGTCTTTGTCCTTTCGCTTTCTCAGAATACACATCTCTTCTGCCTGTCTTCTCCCTTTTATTACAGCGATGCTGTTCAGTGGACTTTGAAACAGCACTGTGGGAGGATCTCGTGGCCTTTTCATCGACTTACAATGATTGTTATGCCAGAGATGGCACGTGGGGTGGGGTGGGGGGTAGCTCCGTATTCTAAGCACCTGCCTGGTAAGTACAAAGACCTGTGTTTAATCCTGCACATGCTCTGCAAACCCTTGAGAACTGGGCATACTGTGCCAGCCCCCAAAACTGGGCATGGTGGCACATGCCTGTAATCCCAGGCTGGGGAGGCTGAGACAAGACAGGAGGATTACTATGAGTCTGAGCTATGTAGCAAGGCCCTGTACCAAATAAAAACATGCATACATACATAAATAGATTTTAAACAATTAAAAAACTCCAAAACAATATGTCAGAGTTTAAGATAGCCAAGAGGAGGGCCACATGATGTAAAGATCCTGAGACTCATAGCTAAAACTCCAGGACGAAGGACCGAGGAAAGCTTCCTAAGTTTACACTCACTGTCTGCAGCGGTTGGCACAGTGTGTCCACTGGAGAAGTTCAGAAGCTGAGTGTGTGACTCAGCAGAGAGCCGGGCTTCTTACTTTGTAAACAACTCCTCCTGTGCAAGAGGAGGGCATGGATATGGTACAGTTTTACACCCCCTCCCTAGGGCACGGAGAGCCAGCCCCAGAGAGACTCAGCACTCATAGGATACGCAAAGGGACTGAGGAGGGATGGCTGACGCCGCTTCCTCCGAGGAGCTCCAGGCTTCACAGTTGGCAGGGACGGAAGGGAGCGGGCTTGTTAGAGGCCTCAGCTGCATCTCCTCCTCGCGCT
>PVKN010009386.1:0-23846 GCA_004027915.1 Capromys pilorides
GAAAGCTGAGAATTAATTAGGCTTAGAGAATGAGAAGTAGACTCCTAGGGGTGCCCAGATTTCCAATTTAGTTAAGTACATGACCAAAATACTCATTGGATGAGTAGAGAACACAGAAGAGAAAGGAATCTTTGGTAAGGGATGCAAGAAATTAGGGAGTGAAATTTTTATAGGATCTGAAGTGAAAATAGAGGACAGTGAGTCTAGTTTTAACCTTTGTGATTTGGAGGTACCTGTGGGACATCCAGGTAAATTCTCCTGGGAAATTGCATGCCAGATGAAAGCTCTAGGTAGGAGCAAGTTTCAGCCTATAGAGATGGGAGTTAAAGCAGTGGATATTGGTGAGATTGCCCAAATAAAATGCCTGCAAACCATTTTCACAAGACAGTATCTCAATTTCCTGCACTGATGACAGTGAGATATGGTCCAAAAGAGTGGAAAATTCAAGTCCTATACATATATCTTTGAAACACATTCTAGCAGTAGGATTTCTGTCCTTTTCACAAAAGTGGTTTATCTCCTGATTGTGTTTTTTTAAAGCTAATATTAAAAGTGAGTGTTACTCTCTTTTCAAATGCCAGTTGCACAGTGGAAGTAAGCTGAACTCGAATAGGTGTGTTCCAAGCATTAGGAAAAAGCCAAGCAGAGATGAGAAATTAGCTACAGATGATTAACAGAGCCTAGAGTGAACAAGAGATCATTAAAAGTTAGTCATAAGATTCTTTTTGAAGCATTTAGAATCACCATTAAAGAGCCTCATTTTATTTCTCCAATTCACAGACAGAAAAACTAAAGCAAAATGTTACTTCACTATTTGTTGTAATTAAGAGTTAAGCAAAACCAAGGGCAATATGTTTCACTTTCAGGTTCTCTTCCACAAAACTGATTCTCTACTTTTGAATGAATGCAAGAAAAATTTAAATGTTGCCAAGATTGTTATGTGGTAATGCCTTTGTTTAAAAAATCTCTTTTTTCTGTCTAGGAATCATACATAAAGGAAATGGAGAAAATATGTTCATTTCCCAACAACCTCCAGTGATAGCAACCATAATGGGCAATGGACACCAAAGGAGTGTATCTTGCACTAACTGCAATGGCCCAGCTCATAACAACAAACTCTTTGCTCCTGTCGCCTTAGCTGCTGGGCCTGATGGCAGTGTGTATGTTGGTGACTTCAATTTTGTAAGGCGAATATTTCCCTTGGGAAACTCTGTTAGTATTTTGGAATTAAGGTAAGTCTCCTGCAATCTCTCTATTTGCCTAGCCAATAAATTTTTAAAATCAAGAATGAGGTAACATAAAGAGATAAGATATTGGCAGAAAAGACAGAAAATGCAGATTCCAGTATTGTGGCCCTACACTGCATGAATAGGAATAATGGTCAATGTGCCCCTTCCTCGTATTTCAAGCAACCTTTGAGCACTTCTTTTGAAAACCAAAGAATGCTGTCATCCTTGCATTTGAGGCTTTCTCCATGTACATTTTTACTGACATGAATCTCAGCACTTCTAAATGATTGGTTAAGTAATTCACTCACTGGTAGATATTATCAATCCTAGTTTTAAAATATGTATTCCGAGGGGGCTGGGGAGAGAGCTCAGTAGAATAAGTGCTTACCTGGCTAGTGCAAGGTTCTGAGTTCAATCCCTAGTATCAAAAAAAAAATGTATTCCATGGTATCAGGTACAGGTACTCCTAGATCCAAAATGCTAAATTTCCTAAGTTCTTTAGGTCCAAAATTTTCAAGTGGTTGTTGCATAAAGAAGAAAGAGAAAGTCTACTTGTTAATGGCATGATGAACAAAAAAAAATAATAAGTTCTCTGGCTTTAAACACTCAACTCCATAATAATTAAAGCATTTTCTTATTATTTCATTTTAGGAATTTTACAGAGTAAAAATGTTAACACTTTTTGTAAGGGGTTCATATCTTTTCTTAGTCCCTATCCTGAAGTTTATTTATAGATTACAGCTAAGTAGGCTGCAGCTTCACCAGCTTAGCTCTTGTCTTTCTGAAGCTATAAGATCCAGTACAGCCTCCAGAGTCCAAGAAAAAAGGTGCATTCACCTCCACTCCATTAGGCAAAAATAAAACTCTTTCTACATAAATTGATAGAGTTTTTTGCTAATTAATCATGAAAGCTTTAGCCCTAACACAAACCTCTAAAATTTAAGCTAAAAGTTTCTCTATATTCTAGAGGAAGTTGATGTCATGCCAGGAAATATTCTATAAAATTATTTTGGCCTTAGGCACATTTACAGTAGTCTCAAAAACTGTGACTGAAATAGCAAACACATTGATAAAGAAAATTGCATGTTCAGAGTACTTTCAATGCATGTCTATTAATCTTAATTTTCAAATTGAATCAATTAAGGGACTCGCCAAACAGAGATTGGATCATGGACATGCTATATTCCTCAGTGGGTTACATCAGTGATATTCATGACCAAATGCACTCTTAGACGATGGACCCAGTGGAAAGAGGGGAATGACTGTGCGTGCCTTTGAAAGGGATTTCTTCACTGGCAATCTTCCCTTGTGCTCTGATTCCTGAACACTGAAAATTGAACAGCTTTGCTCCACCACGGCCTTCCACCAGGAGGTTTATGCATTAAAGCCAGCCAAACATGACCTAAAACCATGGGCCAGATAGGTCCTTTTTTCCTTTAAATTGTGTATGTCTGGTAGTTTGTCCCAATGAAGAGAAATCTGGGTAATACACAATGCTAATAAAAACACATGAGAATACTTGAGTTATTTTTAATACTATTCACTCTAGCACAGACATTTGAATTGATAAGGACATTCCTCAAAATTTTTAAAATTGTCATGTTTGATTTGGAATCTACCCCCACTCTCCTCAAACTGAATCATTTCTGCACATCAAGCTAGAGAACTCTCCTAGTCCCAAGCCCCAATCCATTTTTCACATTAATTCACTCCAGTTTTAATACATTTCTTAATTATAACTGCAAACACTGTCACAGTCAAGAAAGCTGTTAAATCCCTTGGCTAATTAAAAAAATATACTGTTAAGGTTTTATAAAGCCAAAACACACCAACAAATGTGGAGAGGTACAAATCATAGCCACCAACCATAATCAAGTGTTCTGAAACTCAGGATGCCACAATCTCATGGGGGCTTGTGATTTCTAGTAATATATTTCTGGGCATGTACTTACCAGAAAATCAACAAGGCCAAGATGTTTACATGCCTGAATTTGGAAATGATTTATACATTTTACATTATTTTCAAAAATGCTTCACACACTTAGAATATGTACATGATGCCAAACATGGGTGGGAGCACTGAGCAATTTATCTAACATCTGAACATTTTCAGTCATGAAGATACTAGCTGTCAAACAGACCAATATTTTGTCTTCCCTGAGTTGATGATATTAACCCTATAAAGCTTGAAAGCCTAATTCCTCAAAGGAAAAAAATAGCAAATTTATTTATAAAAATAATGTAAAGAATCACCAGCTAAGTTTAGTCCTTCCCCGGGTAATTTAAATGTAAGTTTACCTAAGGTGGAACAAGTGTCATTCATTGATGAGATTCTTTCTTGGTCAAGAATCTATAACAACTGATAAATTTGCATTTTGGTCTAAAGTATCTCATGACCTTCAACACAAAATTATTTGAAGTATAAAGTAGAATAACTTGAACCTTATTTGCAAAGTGATTTTCTCAGTATAATGAAAAATTAGTTTTCTTACAGTATGAAGTATTCTCTAATGCCTCTATTCATTCTTCCCCCACAACCCAGTTTTCTCTCACTGTCATAGATCTTCTGACACAGAGGCATGTACACACCATGAACTTACACACCCTGTTTTTCTCACTTAGTGAAAATCCCCTAGCTGGCTTTTCTGACCAGAGATTTTTTTGAATAATTTTACATAATATTTTCATTAGTCACAGATTTCTTTTAGAAACTAAGACTTATGGGCCCTCTCCCTCAAGAAAATAACTCAAAATTACACATATGATTAATGTGATCACATTTTTCACTCCTTGGTTCCTCCTACTACAACAGCAGCATGTCCCTATTGCAAAGTCCTAGCACCAACTTATGATCAGGATCTCTTGCATTAAATTCAACTAGAAAAGCAATTCTTTCCTCTCTATTCCAACACTCCTATAATTGGCTGTCTGAGAAATAAACTAATTAGATACATTTGATCAACTCGATCTAATTGATGGATAACTCATTCACTATTTGACTATATAGTCGAGATCATCAAACCAATTGTGTCAGCATACACTATCTGTCATGTTTCCCCAGAGATTAACATAGCTCTAGATAGATTCAGTTTGCAAAAAGCACCTATTGTATAAGTGCTTGCCTGGCAAGCTCAAGGTCCTGAGTTTGATCCCTGGTGCCATCAAAAAAAGCACCTATTCTGACTAGTGCATGCATATTGAATCATTCAAAGACATTTGTAGATTAATATATTTGCTTTTTAACTTTTCCAGATGTAAACTTCCTTGAAAGAATATGAATTTAATAAGACTATGCTATCTTACAAACTATAATGTTACTGGATTATAATGTTGTATTTAGGTAGAAAATTCATTTTGTACCAGTTTTGTTGTTGTTGTTGTTGTTGTTGTTGTTGTTGCTGCTGCTGCTGCTGCTGCTGCTGCTGCTGCTGCTGCTTTTGTTGTTGTTAGATCAGGTAATTTAATTGCTCCCAATCCCTGCATATTTGTCATTTGTCTTGGTTGAATTATCTGTTTTCTTGGAAACACAGACTACTATTAGTGATTTGTATTGGTCTTTCAAAATTCTGAGTAGAAGAGCAATATTCTCAATAAGTTATTATATAAAACAGTAGAGAACTTTCTAGATATTAACCTGTTATCATTTTATATATCATGTAATAATGTATTACTGCTTCCTTAATTATAAAGTTGAATTCAAGTTTACATTCTTTTACCCTCTTACATGTCTTCCACAGTTTAACTCATTTTGCAATCCACAAATGTGTAGCACTCAGCCCAATATTTGGTGACATTTTGAGCAAATGTAAAGTTTTCCCCTAATGGATGTCTTTCTTTTCTTTTATTCCAAACTTGGGCTACATTTAACAATTCCAGATGCCCTTTGACATTTTTAAAGTATGGAAGGCTGTAGATGTTTCCAATTTCAGCCCTCCTAAACCATACTATCCCCAATTGAGCTTCTTTAATTTGACCTAAAAATAACTTAATTTTTCTTGGTTGCCAATCATCTATTTTCTCTTGTTGGCCCATAATTGGCTGAATATATTAAGGAAAAGTCAGTGATCTCATTGTCATTAAATATCTGCCAAGAGACATATTATTTCTTGTTACTCAAGTCTGTAGTACCCCTTTGCCTGTTTTCCACAGATTTTATCCAAAAATACACATCTGAGTACTTCTTTTCAGTGGAAAAGTGAGGTGAAATCATAAACCTGAAGGATTTTTAAAAATACATTCTCTGAAGACTTTAAAAATAGATTCCGATCAATGTAGCATAATTTAAGTCATTTTCCTAGGGATTTGTTCCACATGTGAATGCACACACACACACACGCACACACTTCATTAGCACAAGAGTAATATCATAGGTATGTGAGCTTAACATTAGAAATATCTGTGAAGCTATCAGGTCCAATATCATTTCCAGTGTATGCCTGAGAGTTTGTCATCTCTATTTTTTTTTATCCCTTTCAATAATGTGAGCCTTAAATACTTCTCGAGAAAGCTCACTACATCTTTAGATGCTTCTGCTAAAAATCTTTCCTTACATTCAATTTAAATTTACCTTTGAAAACATCCACTTAATGGTAGCAAATGTTAGCATCCAAAGCAGCACAGAAAACACTTATGTCTTTTACTGGTCAAACATTCACAAGTCAGAAGAAAGGTATAATAAGTTAAGCTTTTTCTTCTTCAGTTCCAAGCATTCTCAAGTCCTGAAACTATTTCTCATCTATTATGATTGCTTCTTTTTCCATTAATCATAGGCTTATAGTTATTTTACAGTGTTCTTTAACTAGCAGGGATAATTGTATAAGTAATATAGGAGACATCATATCAAGTGCTTTGCAAGAATTCAAATATGTAATTTTGCAATGGTCCCCTTTCATCTCCTAATTTCACAGTTCTATTAGAAAACCTATTAAGTATAACTGGAAGTGACTTATTCATAAAAAAGTCATGCTGCTATATTTTGGAATTCTGTTATTCTCAGAATATTTATTTTATCCTTCACTTAATACATGAAAGAAAAGAAAATAGGAAGCTGGTAAATGCTTCTTGGTACCTTGAGTAATTTAGGCTCAACAAATGTCAATGTGACATGAAAATTTCTCTTGAGATTTTACTGTTTCTTTTCCAATGACTGGTTAATATTTCTTGCATTGTTCTCAGGACTTGACTCCTGTCATAGACTAGAAATGAAATAGACTAAAATAGCACCCATTTAGGGTTGGTTAGCATGCTGAGGAGCAGTGGAACTTGCAAAGCACTCAACTAAAGGAACAAATAGAATGTGGGCTTTAGAAAGTTCTACAAATAGCTGACAAATAGCCAGGAAGCATATTATTTTCAGCAGCACCAGAGGTACAAATACTGGGAACACTACATACGGATGAACTACGTGGTTCCCTTCTCTATTTGACCTGATGTTTAAGCACTGGCACTCAAAAGGTCCATCTACGTCACTCACTGGTTATCTTCACTGTCTCAAGTTTTAGTGGTCATCTTCAGTGTCCAAATTTTCCATTCTAAAAAAAACTGTGCTGCTTTGAATTAAGGTGTAATGTCTCGTAGAGTCCCAATATAGGAGTAGAATGGCCCATCAAACTGAAATAACCCATTAGTCTATGTGTATGCATTCATTTATCACATTGGACCTCACGGAGACTTCTAGCTGAAGGCAGGGCTCTAAAACACAAGATATGTTGGGAGAAGGGTGAAGGACTGAGCCAGAGCATGGGGAAAGCTGGTATTAGACATGCATTGAGAGGGTAGGAAGCCCTACACTGTCAGTGATAGGCAAGAATGAACACAGGGTATATAAAAGAAGACCATGGAAAGATAAGCATGGAAGGCACTTCCTCCTTTACCACAAAACGTACTGGGCCAAGAACAAGAAAAAATGCCAAGGAGTGCATGAAGAGCAAGTAAGATATTGCCACTATGACCAAGCAAGCCATTAAAATTCCAATGATGCCAAGACAATGGCTCCAACATTAGCATGCTTCCAATTTTCCATTGTTCTCATAAAAATATAAAAATAATAAATAGTTCATTATATTAAATGGAAGAGGCCAGGCAAAAAAAAAAAAGAATATTACAGCTAAATAGCTCAGTGGATTAAAGTAAGCAAGTATAGGGGTATGGGTTCAATCCCTGGTCATGCTGTGCCAGCCCCACCCCCAGGGCACACTGAGACAGCAATTGAGTCTGGGCATGGTGGCACGTGCTGGTCATCCCAGCTCTTGAGAGGCTGTAAATAGGCGGATCACTATGAGTCCTATCTAGTAGTGAGACCCTGAACACCCTGTAGACCCTTCCCCCAAAAAATACAGAAAAAAATAAAAAATAAAAAATATTATATAATTCAATTTATGTGATATATCTAAGAGAGGAAATTTGTAGACACAGAAATCAGATTTTTAATTGCCTACCACTAAGAGAGGGTTGAATGGGCTGTTACTATTAGCAAATAGTACTGAATTTCTACAGAAGATAATAACAATGTTCTTGAATTAGATGATAGGAATGATTATGTAACTCTGAAGGCATTGGGAACTACTGAATATGTTTCAGAAGGGTGACTTTTATGCTATAGAAATCACATCTCAATTTTTGTATTTGAAAAGAAGAGTAGATGGCCCTTTTCATCATTTACATTCATTTACATTCTGAAAAAAATTAAAAATCAATCCACAGGCACTATCATTATGAATATCTCTTGCTCTAAAAAGATTTGCAGCTCTACTCCTCCCTGCTACTCCTCACTCGTGGCAACCTTCAAATCAGTCAATTTCCAGGTGCTTATGCCCACTGATGGGCCCGAGCATTTATGAGGAACTCGCACATGGGCATCTCAGCATGAAGTCAGTTGCTAGCTAGACAGCAAGCTGACTTTGGTGGTGGCTCAGTCTTAAATCCTTAACTAAAAGTAATTCTGAGACAGAACAAGGTCATACACTGGAAATGAATTCCGTCATTTTCACTTCCTCCCTCTGAGATGTTAATGAAAGAAGCTGCTCTGCATAATATGGGACATCTTTCCAAATTCACAATGACATTATTGGCAGGATCAGAAGCAGCTGCAAGAAAATCAAACTATCCTCCTTTCCAGTCCTTGCCATTGCCCAAGAATTTCAAAACCTTTTGTAGCCACACAAATGGGTCTTTCTAGTACTTTCACAGCTAAACTTCCTCTGAAAAAACCAACTGTGTTACAGTGATGAGAGCCAGCCTCAAGTACACTCACCCTATAATTTGGAGGCACAAAAGCAAGCAAGTGTCTAAGAAACAAAGAAATTGAAAGAGGTGCAAATGCCTCAGGCCAGGTTTCTAATCAGAGCTCAGTATGCTCACTAGTTGACCTCCTGGCAGTCCACAGGTTACCTACTCTTTTGAGGTGGGCCCAGGAAACAGAAACGTCAGTGGACCCTGACCTGTAGTCCAGCTAGTAAAATCCCAGAAGGGTTCTTTTTCAAGATTTGAATCCATTTTAGCAAATGGTTCAAATGAAATAATTTTGTATCTTTTCTTCTTCCCTGACATTCAAAACATTAAGAATGTTTTCTAGTTTCGAAAAAAAAAAAAAAAAAAAAAAGTTTACTATCTTTGTTTTCTCAAAATGACACAAGGGCCAGATTTTAAATGATTTTAAAATTAAAGTGACTATATTTCACAGATGATTAAAATTCCAGGCAGACTTGACCCAAAGTCAGGTCTGTACACAGATTACGCTCTGTGGGAGAAGCTTTGCACCACCCCAGAATTAATCGCCCTAGGCAATACTCCTTGCCAAGGGGCTCAAAGATCAGGGGCTGCCAAAATGTTCAGCTTTTCCCAGGCTGACAATTCTGTTTCATCCACCCCATTTGTCCCCTTGGAGCATGGATGGCTGGAAGACACAAGGATTTAATGGTTGATATAGGTGATGTTTTATTGAAGCTATTTTGATGCAGTAATTTTGATACCAGGGACATTCCATCAGGGTCTAAGACAAAAACCTTTATACTTTTCAACTTGTTGAGAAGCTTCCTAATATTGTTAGCAATTATGCACAATAGATATCCCTATCTTATCTCTGAGATCAGATAAATGGTTTAAGATTAGGTTTAGAATGTCTGTCCAAACAGGACTTAAAACAGTGATTTTATGTTTTGAGAGCGTGGTGATTAGAACAGAATATAGAATGATTGACTCATTTTTACTAACCCAGTGGTTCTTATGGTGAGTCTTATTCTATGTCAGAATCACCAGCTGAGTTTGTCGTAAAATCCACAATCTCTATCCCTATATCAGGATTTTGATTTAGGGACAGGGGAGAGCATCAGGAAACATAACCTGAGCAAGAATTCAGTGACTGTGATAAAGATGGTCCAGGCAAAACATTTTGAAAAACTTGCTGTAGAAGTAGGCTTGCCCTTTGAGCAAGATACACAACAGCCTTCATGCCATCTTAGGATGAGAAACCTGGAGAGATCTGACTGACTTTGGTTGCATAGCTGACTAAGTGATCCCTGTAGAGTCTCCCTAATTGCAGTGATGTGGGTTAGGGATTGGTATGTCTGGTTAGATTTGGTTTGTTAAATGATACTGATGACTCTCTATTTGCTTTTACTTGCCACTCGTGGATCCCTTGTGCACTCTAGAAACAGAGATACCAGACATAGGTAAGCCAATCACATGGGATACTGCCAGTGTTCTTTCATGCCTAGGAGGTTATTTCCTAATGGTGTGCTTTGCAGGGAAATGTTGCTAATTACATGAGGCTAAAAAAATAGTGTGAGAGTCAATTTGGAAATTATGATTCAGGTAAGTCTCTTTTAAAAAAAGAATGTTGCCTCACTAAGTAGGAATTTACTGGAGGAACAGCCCATAAGGAAAAGAAAGCAAGATAAGTGAAAGATGGTGGTTCAGTACTCCATGGGAAAGCAAGGCTGTGTCATTACGTTTACCTAAAGTGACTTCACAAATGTGTCCATAAGTTCAAAAGATTTGAGATTTTCAAGTTGCAAGTAGAGAAGTAACACAGAAATCTTTCGAAGTCCAAAAATATAGTTGACAAGTATATCAATAGTAACAATGATGACTTTGTTTAATAAAATATTTTGTTTTTCCTTTGATATGATTTCCTGGTTTCTATTTCTTCCTACCAAAAAGTGAAAGTAGAAAAGTCTACACTGACCATTTACTGTTTACTAGCACTGCCACACATTGCTTTAAACTTAATCATAATGACTATTTCTATTTAATTTCTTTTTGCATTACAGTTGTCAAAACTGTTCTAAACAGAAATTGAAAGAATGTTAAATTTGTTCATCTACAGATGGCAATTGTCATAAAAATAGCACCAACAGGATTTTTTAAATTTGGCTTGCATTTAGGAGTTACTACTTTCTAAATTCCGATGCATAAGATTACCCTTGTTGCTTTGACATAACTGGTTCCTTAAGCAAATTAAGGTAGTTGTCAAATTGCTTACTGAGAAAGTGTTGCACAGTATTAATTACAAGCATTAATTATCCATTTAATAATCCATGTGATTTTGAACTAGCACGCATGAAGTAATCTTTGCTAACTTGAAGGGCACTGCTTGAATGTAAAACTGACCTGATGGTGACGGACAGTTTAACACCCAAATTATCAAGAAAAATTCACATATTTCAAATGGCAATATGCATTTATACATGAGAGATTAAAGCACATCAGAATGTAGTACAGTGGTTTTTCTTTCTCAGGTGTGATATGTTTTCAAAAAATAGAACTCAGTCTCAAAAGAGCTGAAGTGCATTTGGGAAACGGCACAAAATGGCAAGAAATTGCATACCAATATAGTCAAGGTTCCTGACTGTTTGCTGTCAAGAAAATAACATTAATCAGGTTTGAATTTTGTAGATTGGGCTATTCCATTTTCTAAAAACCAGTACAAACAGTTTGAGAAAAATTGCTGAACAAAATAAAGCATGTAACTCAGAAGGCAGGAACACTGATTTTTTTCCCCACTTTCAAAAAAAGAATATTCTGCTGGTGTTTTGTACACACAGTCACATAGGATCTAATCTAATCTTGGTAAGGTTCAGACTTGTTAGTGACCTTAGGCAAACCCCCTAGTGTACAGGGTTCCCCAGCTGAGGTTTGAGAAGAATGCTAATTCTAACTTCCCTCACAGGCACATTGGAGATATTCAATAATGAATGAATGTAATGCATTCCAAAGTACTTTTGTGTGGATAACATTTCTCTTGGAAAAATAGCCTATGGACTCTTCCTAAACAAAGCATGATTAATCTGGCTCAGTTGAAACTGCAGAAGCTGGCTATAAAGTATTGCTGAGTTTTGGGGGAGAGGGGGTGTAATGCCTTCTTTATTCTAGCAAGATCTATAAGCATTGAGGAAAGGTAAAAATTGAATGAAATATGTAAAAACTTTCACTCCAAGCTATATTTAAAAAGTTCTTGAAACAGAAATGCCCTGTTTAGTAAAATTGTCAGATCAATGCTGGAATGTGTTGGGGTCTTATACCACTTATGTATAGCAAGTGACATGGTGATTCTAGGGTTAAAGAAGTTCCTGGAATCCACCAGATAATCTTATCTCAATGAAGGTAAGTAGAAAAAAAAACAATATTCCGATTGGACCTGATCTGTGTCCAATGAAAACAGTAAACTGAGTCTCAATTTTGTATTTGCTAGTCTCATCATAGTCATTATTACTTGCATGTATAAATATGCTTAAAGGAGAAATACAGTGAAGAATATGACCCTCTCAAAGGTATCTTTGGGCTGGGGAGATAGCTCAGTAGAATAAGCACTTGCCTGGCAAGTGTAAGGGTCTGAGTTCAATCCCTGGTTCTAAAAAATATTTAAAAAGGTGTCTTTATTCTTATGAGCTACTTCCATTCCATTTTTGTTTGGCTAAGTAGCCAAAGTCCTTAAATCTTGCATGTCTTAGTTTCATGTCTGTAGTCGATTTAGTTGAGGACTTATTCAACATCAGTCCTTTTGGGTACTCTGTTTGGACCCAAAGACAGAGACAATGAATATTTCCTTCTCACAAAGAATTCACAGTGGAGAGAGAAAAGGAAGGAGGGATTAAGAGGAAGGGATTGATTTACATATGTGTATCCAGTTTATTTCACTTGAGAATAAGGTTTCAAGGTGGAGAGAGAGAGTGTGTGCAAGAGAGAGAGCACTATATCCAGTATCCAGAACCCAGTTCTTGGTTTATGATATGATTTATGGTTTTTATGGTAGATTCTAGGAGGATTGAGGCAAGGAATATTCAAGCCCACAATCATCTTATGAAATCTAGAAAGAAATAGCTAGGAGATAAAGATCAACCACATCAGTGATGTCATGTTGATAATTTGTGCCCTTAATATGACTTGATAAAAATGGCACTTGTCAGACACATTCCAATGAAGAGACATCTGAATAGTACTCCCAAAACTGTTAAGGTCATCAGAATGAAGAAGAGTTTGAGAAGCTGTCACAGCTCAGAAGAGCCTAAGGAGACAGGATGATTAACTCTAATTTAGTATTATAGATTACAGTAGAATTTCATTATTTAATTTTAATTTTATTAGTGCATGTTTGCAGTATATAATGTTATTTTTTATATTCATAGTGGAAATGTGCTACATGTATATAATAAATCTTTATTATTTGGTTTTTTTACATCTTACTTCTTTCTACATCCATATTCCATGCTCATTCTTTCCCTTCTCTCCATCTCTTGACTGCTCTCCCATTTGCAGAAGTTCTATGCCCTTGATTCCTATAACCTATCTTTTATTTGAAGAAATAAATTTTAAAAACAATGCTAATACAATCTAATAAATATGGTATTTCATAAGTGCTTCCTCTCTACTCATTTCTCTCCCTCTACTTCTGTCATAATACTAGGACTTATAACAGCCATGCCCTTTTTATATATTTGTCCCCTGCTAGACCGAGTTTCATGAAGAATGAGGTATTATCTTGCACTCAAGGCTCTAGACCAAAGCACAGATCTTGCACACATTACAAGCACATAGTAAGTGCTTTCTAAAATTCAATTTATAAACACATAATATAGAAATGATATGAAGGAAGGAGTTTAAATGAAATATGATGGGGCATTAGACTACTCACATGAGAGATAAAGCTCAGTAAACAGATTACAGACAATTGTAGGTGGTAGAAATAAAAAAAAAAACATTGTGACACTGGATATGGGGAATTTTGGAAAAAGAAGTTGAAAAAGAACAACTTCTGGTGTCTGGCTTAGGCAATTGTGTGCTCAGTAGAGTTGTATGCTTTGAGCATATTAGAAAATAACAAGAAAGAGTTGCTCTCCTCCAAGCTCCCATGACTTACTGGAGGGCATAAAGGCACATAAACAAAGATATAGTATGTAATCCCCTTATGCATAGTTCACTAAACCAATCTGGAGATTTGTAGAAGTCTTTCTTAAGGAAATGGAGCTTGACTAAAGCCTCAGAAGGCATTTGAGAATGAATTAAACAAAGAAAGGCTTTGTATACCACACCAAAGAATATTAAAAGGTTTTTTAATGATGATGACCAAATGATCAGAATAGTTCTAGAGGCAAGCTGGATAAGTTGGCTTAAAATTTCAAAAGCATCTTGTATGTGCCAGACTATAGAACATACTCCAGACCAGAAATGATGAAAGTTAGAACTAATGTAATGATAGGAAAAAATGAAGAGGAAAATGATTGTGAAAGCTAGATTACATACATAATTACATGTATATGAAAAGAAAAAGAGGACTCATGAATGATTTCTGGGCTTGGGGCTTGAATAATGTCAGTAGTAGTACATAAGCCTTAGATTCAAGTAAAATATCCACAGAACTGAAGTTATACAGCCATAAAAGATGAAATAAGCCAGGTTCAGTGTCACATGCCTGTAATTCTAGCACTGTAGCTGAGTGAGACAAGAGGATCACAACTTCTAGCCTAGTCTAGGAAACTTAGCACCTTTAGTGAGATCCAATCTCAATTTAAAAAAAGTTTGAAGACTTAGTTCGGTGTGAAGATCTTGAATTCAAGGCTCAGTAACCCATGCACATACACACGGATATAATACACACAGACACACTCATACATACACATGAAATTAGCAAGATTGAAAAATCATTAAGTAAGTTCAATCATCTACGTAAGTAAGACAACAGGAACTTCTCTGAGAATATGCAACTGAAGAGTTTCAACAATGCCAAAATCCAGACGAGGTAATGTCTGTGTTAACTCTATGTGATAAGACTATATGGCCATACAATCATATAATTGCTATCTTAGCTTTAAAAAGTTAAAATATAATCACTTTTCTATCCTTAAGGAGGAAAAATGGTCTGGAGAAGTAGAGGCCAGCGAAGAGAGGAAAGCGTGAGATGAAAAGTCTGGCAGGGTGTCTCTAGCATGACTCTCCTTCAGCAACGCACTAACTTTGCACATGTCATTTCATTGACAACAGGAGGACCTCAGGACTCCAAATAAGAAAGGGAAACCCAGAAGAGAAATAGGTTTAAGAGGACTCAGGAAGGAAGGAAAACAAAATAACTTCTGCTTTGGATTTGTGGAGTGCTCAGTGACTGTGTGACAGCTAGGCAGGCATCCAGTTGGTGATTAGATAATATGGTATAACAAGTATGAGAGAAGTATCTCCAAGGATTTTTTTTTGTCCTTTGTTTTTTCTACCGTCAAATGGAAAGTATTTAAATGTCAGCATCGTTTCAGTTAGCAGTACACATTGGATTTTTTCATACTCAGACCCATTACTAGAAAAAGAAGTATCTGTCCCCTTGGCATAAAAGCAGGAATATGTATTCATTGTTTAATTTATTAAGAGATTTTCTATGTGTGACAAAAGGCAGGTACCAGGTGGTAGATGTTGAACGAATTGCTTTGAATAACTTTCCTTTTCTCTTCCTTAGCACAAGCCCAGCTCACAAATACTATCTGGCTATGGACCCTGTATCTGAATCGCTCTATCTATCAGACACCAATACTCGAAAAGTCTACAGGTTGAAATCTCTTGTGGAAACAAAAAATCTGTCGAAGAATTTTGAAGTGGTGGCAGGGACAGGTGATCAGTGCCTTCCCTTTGACCAGAGTCACTGTGGAGATGGCGGGAGAGCATCAGAAGCTTCACTGAACAGCCCTCGAGGTAAGACAAAGATATCCCTTCTCTGATCATCTAAAGATTTCATTTGACTTCACAAGACCATAAGGCTGTTGCAATATTGTACTCTGTCTACCCATCTTGCCTCTGATGGGCACTGTCTCTGAAGCATATCCCCAAAATAGGGACATCTAAGATGAATTTTAGCCCATATGCATTAGGCACGGTCATCAGTGTGGTTACAAGCTTGAAATTCCCTTTCTGGCTGATAAAATAATTGTTTCCCAGAGCCCTCTGGGTGTCTCCCTGGCTCCTCAACCTCTCTGGGTATATCTCCCATAAACTGCCCCAAATTACCCAACTAAATGGTTAACCTGGCTTGCCATAAAGGTTTAAGGCCAAGTTCTGTGGCCTGCATTGCGTAGCATCAGGTCTGTCAAGTGTATTGAATACCACAGACCCTTAACATTTCTACCATTTTCTTAGCAAACCTTAATAAATTATTCTTCTGTTATTTTACCTAAATCAGTCTTAAAATTACCTATACTTTCAACATATAGCCTCTCTACCATAATGAATTCTTTTTTTTCTATTTCTTTATTTCTTTGTGCTCTCTGGGTGAGCTCAATCCCACATGCATTTATTCTAACTGTGACTCTCAACCTTAAAGGACAAACCTCAACTCAACTTTATTACTTGAAATTTGTGAACAACTCTGTTTTCCAATTAATTTTATGACTACATAGACGTGGATCATGTGTCCACCATAGGTCAGTAAGCTAAGACACACCAGCGTTGTAGTCATCATATATTATCCATTCTATTTACTTAATCATTCTTATTTTTTCTCAAAGCTGTGTGTGCATGTTTATTTTGTGAGTTTTACAAAGTATTTACTGTGTTTTTGAATACAATTTTTTTTAAGTTATTACGCAAATAATATATAGTTTCGTGGAAGAATTACAAAAAATGAAAGCATTTTAAGTAAAATCACCATAAGCCTATCACACAGAAAACCACCATTTATGCTTTACATTTTATGCTTTTATAACTTTTTCCAGGTACATCATATATTTGAATTCTCTTGGAATATAGTCACGTTATACAGTGTTGTTCTCTAATATGCTCTTGATACTAAATGCATTATGAATATCTTTCCATGCCAAAATAGTAGAGCAACACCAGTGTGTTTAATTTGTAAGTGGTCATTTATTATTTTAATAGCAAACGGTTACTCTTTAGGCATTAGCCACTTGCTATACTAAGATTAAATTCCAACTACCATCAAAATTTAAAGATATAACTTCTTCAAGACCTTTACCTTTCAGAAAACCTTTCTGCTTAACCCAGCTCTTTAATCTGAATGTCAGTAGTCTGCACTGCCATATTAACACTTGATTTGTCTATCCTTCTACTTCCTTCATGTATACTGAGTTTTTCCTAGAGACATAAATGATCTGAAAAGAGAAGCTAACAACATATTTTTAAACTTCTCCACCTCCTCTAACTTTTAAAACAGTGTGAGGAAGACTATGTATAGTTATTTTTAATCGATTAAGTAACTCTTATTTAAGCAAGGTATTTCTAAAAGGAAATTCAAAAATGTTTAAAAAGGATTACTTGACCCAGGGGTATAACTCAGCAGCACAGTGCCTACCTGGCAGGCATGAGGGCGTGAGCTTGGTTCCTGGTATCAAAAAAAATAAGCAAATAAATGTTCTAAAGACTAATTTTTTGCTAGGAGAACACAGCTCCTGAGTATTATAGTAGTGTTTCTTTTTTCTGTCTGCTGCCATTTCTTACACATAGTAGGTTCATAATAAATGTTTAATGAATGAATGAATGAATGAATGAATGAATGAATGATTAAGTTAGATGCATCTTTCCAGGAAATGCATTAGATTGGATCCCACCCTTTTCAGTTTTAAAACTCTTGTGAGTATTAATAAGGATTTCTGCATAAGCAAGAAAGGTATCAACTGCGTATTGTACTAGAAACTGTCATTTTTCTGAGTTGTTGTTAGTATAGAAACTACTCATCTCACCTACTACATTTGACCTGCCACATGGAGAATGAGTATCTAAGCTTTTCCAAATAAAGCAAGTAATTGGTTCTCTGCAGATTTTTTTGCTTGAAAATCAGCGATAAAGAGTTCTGATGAACAGGATTTACATGAACTCTGAAGCATCTGTAATAAGAGTGCCAAAATTTATATAACTATTAAAGCTAATATTAAACTAAGGTTTTCTTCTTGTCAGAGCTAGTATTATACTTTCGTTCACCTTAATTTATTCACCTGCTATCCAAAAGTGGCTTTTACCGTACTCTACTACATTTCACACATCCAAAGCAGCAAGGGCTCTACCTATGTCTAGCTCATGCTTTAGACACCTAATACCTGATCCATCTAGGACAGCTTTCTTGGAAAGTTTCTAAAGCAGATGTTGTCAGTACTTGGCCTGATCCAGTAAGTGAACAGAATATTTAAGAGGACTGGATGTGTAGTTTATACTAGATATCTATCATATCTTCTTCAACTATACTGACAGTGTTTAAACATGTTAGAGATCTTTAAATCACCCAGATAGCAGAATCTATGTCTAGACCTTGGTTGCTCTGAAAATGCTGCTCACAACAGTTAGATGCCAGTCTATTGGAACTATCTGCACGCTGAATATAGACAGTGCTCACTCTTGTCAGTCAATCAGAAGAGAGGTTCTCATTATAGGGAATGCTGCAGGGCAATTTCATTGGAAAAATCACGCAAAAAATATTAAACCAGTGTGAAAATGGTGGGGAGAATATTGTTTGATTCCAAAATTCATCCTTTCGGTCTTCACGCAGGTTCTTTGTCTCTCAAGGAAGGCCAATTTTCTTTTGGCTTGTTTTGTATTATTTTTCGCTTTACAACTACCGTGCACATCCGCTCCCTCATCCTTCTTTCTCAGACGACAGCAACTGACTAATGGATTTCTTTAAGAAGAGGTTTGATTTTTTCCCTCTACATAAAAGTGCATAAGGAAAAGCTGTACATCAGTGGAAATATATATCTATAGAGTACCATTTCTAAGTTAGGAAAGAGAGCTTGCCTTAAGAATTTAACAAGCAGCATATTTGCAATTACAGGCAGGCTCTCCAATGTGTCCTTAATTATGCAAGGTAAGTCAAGTAAATGTTTACCTGCAAGACAGCTAATTTACTTTCCAAATCTATTCTAAAAATAAGATGAAACAAAATTTGCTTTTGACATCATTCATCCTAAAGTCAGAGTAAATTATAAAGCAAGATTAAAAACTAGCTTGCAAAGTTAAAAGGTCAGATGGGGTGTTTTATTTTGCTTATTTGTTTGCTTTTTGAGACATGGCAACAAATCTTAGTGGATAGCAGATTAAGAAAACAGCTTTTCTGTTTATGTCCATGTTTCTTTGGCCCTGAAGGAGTCACTATATATCACAGTGGTTACCTTTCCCAGAGCCTCAGTAATAACATTGCCTATTTTTTTCACATCTGGCATTCAAATACTGTGCTCTAAGATTCCTCAGTTGCATACTGAAGGGTTCAGGATGATCTCTCTCCAATCTATAATGCATCATAATAGTCATATCTATAACTTAATTCATGCCCACTCTGTTTCATACACTGTGCTAGATAGTTTACATTCACTGTTTCTAATTGCCACAACAATGAAAAACTTAGTAATGTTCTTCCTATTGGACAAACAAGGACATAGAAACTCAGGTTAAGAAAATTATCCCACATGACACAGTTTACATATAACAACAGACATTCAAATCAAGTCTGCCAGACTCCAAAAAGTCCATGATGAAAAAAGAAAAGGCTGGTAATATCTGACTACCTTCACTAAATAATTGATAACCTCTGGGAAGGATAGAAGTATTGGAAAATTGTTTCAATCTAAAGACATATATTTAATGGACACAAAATAATTTCACTTACAAGATAAATACATTTTAGTCTGATTTCCTATTCCTATTGACATCATTTTTCTTATTTTTTTTACTTAAGAGTGTATCCATACTACACTACATCAAATTTGCATAGCTGTAAATGTAATTATTCAAATACATTTCCAGGAAACCTCATCACTCTCTTCAAAAGATTCTGCAATTAAGAACTTCACCAAGTTTTCCTTAAGGGACCAATCTAGGAAACCTTCATTTTATTAAATCTCTCGACAGTAGTACCTACAAATTTTGTTTGAAGGAAAAATGGAAGTGTCCACAAATAGAATTTCACGTGATAGCCTCTGGGCATTTCTTCTGGGAAGAAGTCTTTATCTGATCCAGTTGTGTGCTCTTTGATTTAAATCCCAATAAAGAGAAACATTTGCCATTCTTCTCATCAATACTTCAGTGTAATGGGGCAAAGAAAAAGTTTAGCAAATGTGTTGACAGAGTACTAATTCTGGCATTGACTTTGAAAGATGCTTTTAAAACATGCATGGATGATGTAGTTCAAACTTAGGTTCCATTTATTATTTTTACTACAACTTTCTTTATTCCACAGAGAACTCAAACTAATGAGTCATGTAATAGATGACCAAGTACTTAAGCAGAATGCGAAATGGTACAAGGTGGGGATATAAAATAAAATTTGTGACAAGCTTGAATGCATTTTTTTGAAGTAGTTACAAGGGGTGAAGGAGTGACTGGACAGGATGAAATTAATCAATGATTTAATTTGGTTTTCTTGGACCTCAGTAAGGATTATATCTCTATTTTCATGCATGTCTGTAAGTATAGAGACCTTAGAAGTCAGCAGGAATAAAGCATTTTCCCGATGAGTGCAAAAAGTTGTTCAATAGGCATAAAACTATTCTTAAATCTTAACAGCTTCCAAAAGTGGTTTTAAATATCATGATGCTAACCATACGGATTCATTTTAACTTGATTAGCAATTTTGAAATCTGGGTATGTTAAAATCTAGACAATGTGTTACTGTCCCATCTCAGATCTAGTTGATGTAGATTGTGAACTCCACTTTTCCCCCTGTCATTGGCTTACTGTTCTACAAAGCTGTATGTGAAGTTAGTGAAAAGATAATAAGACTATCATCAGTGACTTCTTATTGAGGCCACAAGTATCGATGAGTGAGAGAATTTAGTACAGAAACAGGAATGAGAAAGTTATTTTGTTTTTCCTGTGCAATGAGCACAGTAAGGTTTTTTCTAAATTCTTTTAGTGAATTATATGTCTTAGTGTGCAGCTATTTGGATGGACTCTACGGATAACCCTGAACAAAATTACAGGCTAGCCACAACATGAATAAAATGAATGGTATGCTTAGAAAACTAGAAATAAAGAAGTATTGTTACAATAAAAGTGTTTGAGGATAACAAGAGAGAAAAGGCCAGGAATAGGAAGCTAGGATTTTTTCACATACATAAAGAATTTGAAACAGGAGCGTGACAAGATCATGACATGTATGCATTATGTATAATTTTAGTGAAGGGGAAGTCAAGTATACTGGGGCAAAGCTGAGATAAAGAACCTCTGAAGATTACCAATATTTATAAAGTAGTCAGTGCTTGGGAATATGGTAAAAAGACAGCGAAAAGAAAAACCAGCAGGAAAAGGTGAAAGGAACTGACAAAGTATGGTACTGAGGAAGCCAAGGAAGTAGCCTATTTCAAGGAGATGTGGAAAGTGGTATAAAATGTCTTCCATTTGGGGCTGGGGAGATAGTTCAGTGGTCTAAGCATCTACCTGGCAAGTGCAAGGACCCAGATTTAATCCTCTCAGTACTGCGTGCTGTGCCATTGTGCCATCCACTGAAACCAGGCGTGATAGTGCAGGCCTGTAATCCTAGCACTCAGGAGGCTGAGACACCCTCAGCACTATGAGTCCCAGCTGCATTGCAAGGCCCTATAGCAAATAAATAAATAAATAAATAAATACCTAAATAAATAATTTTTAAATGTCATCTATTTGTAAACATTAAATTAGGAAATGAGGTGTTCACTGGTGACCCTGCCGTTGATGGTGTCATTGGCAGTATCGGTGGAAGGTAGATTTTAGTCATTTGATGAGCCAAAGAGAAGAGAGGGAATAAATACCACGAATGAAGATGATTGCTGTGAAGTTTGAGGATGAAAAGATGATAAGTAGTGGGAGATCAAGGAACTCAATGAGGCTTTTTCTATAAGAAAGATGGGGCAACCATTATAGGTCAAAGGAAAGATGCAAAAGACGGAATAAATCAAAAAAGATCTTTAGGAAACTGGAAGGGAGTAAACTTTGAAGAAGAGAGGAGATGAAAAGGGGGCTATACTAAAACAGAAGCAGGAATAAGGATAAGTTGGTATATAGAATGAGCTAAAAGGTTACTGATTATTTGATCACCTCACTGGTCTCAGAGAAGTACATTTTCCTACTGAAAATGGGGAAGTAAGATCAAATGTTTAGAAAAGGGCAAAAGACTTGGGAAACTCCCTGAGTAATGCCTGATTTCTGGATATGATCATCATTTTTCCACCCATAACCAAATTCCCATCTTGGTTTCAAAGCCTTTCCTGTGGAAATTTTTCTTACACATCCTTGTTTTAGGATCAGAGGCATCTTGAGAAAAAAAAAAAAAAAACTATATGCCTCACAAAGTGTAAAATACAGGCAAAATATTTGTTCTTCATAACTCTGTGATCCTGTGCTATTTTCATTTAGGGCTATTTCATTTTCTGTTAGGATCTTGGCCTCCTGTTTTAGTCTAACTACAACATAAGTTGCTTTGTGGTACCTACTTTGCAACCAGAATGGAAGCTTAACCTGTTTTATGCAAAGTTGATCTAATATGTCTGCTTATGATCAAAAGATTTTTACCTTAGAGTATGTCAGCAGCAAGAACTTGGGAAGCTTTTCACTTTTCTGCCCCTACTCTAATGCCATAAGCTACTGTAGGAGAAGGCAGACAAGAGAAAGGCAGCTACCCCTAACCTTGGCTAATTGCCTTTTGGCCTGGTGTCTTAGTTACTTTTTACTCCTTGCTGGGACAAATACCCGACTCCAAAGTGAAGATAGGAAAGGTTTATTTAGCTCACAGTTTGTGGAGGTTTCAGTTCATACTCGGTTGGTTCCAAGGCAGCAGAACACAGTGAAGAGCAGAGCAGGAGCAACAGCTGTGGCATCCATCAAGCCTCTGTCTTCCAATTTCTATGCTGGCACAGAGCTTCTCCAAAGTGGCGTGGCTGCGAAGATCAAGCTCCTCCAAAGAAGAGGACTTCTCCAAGGAAGCCGGGCAGGGCTGGGCCAGGCAGGAAGCAGCCAGAGTAGGGCAAGGCTGGGCTGATTGCACAGTCGTCCTCAACTCTTTTTATACACTTTTTGTGCTGAGACACTCTTGGGTAGCCCGTCTGGCCCTGGGGTAGAACCAATCACATCCCAGCGCAAGCCCTCCACATCCTGCAGGGTGGGCCCCCACAGCCCAGAACCAGCCAAGCCCATCCAGCAAAGCTTCCTCAAGTTGACACAATGTATCAGTTATCACACCTGGGTACCGCCCACGGTTGAGAAGCCCTCTATTAACTTTTCAAGTTGAATAAAGGCACAAATACTTTACTAAATGACTTTTTATTCCCACTCATTTTAATTTTCATCTATTTATCAGATTTTATCAAACACCAGTATTTGAGAAGCCAAATTCCATGATAGATAATCTCTAAGTTTGTGGAATAAAATACAACTGGGTATAGATCCCAGATCCTCACCTAACTGAATGTGTGATGTTGGAAATATCATTTGACTTCCCTGAACTTTAGCGCCTCATCTCTAAAATTGGAGTACAAGTAGTAGGGTCTGCAGAAAAGTGTTGTTCAACAATGCATAGAAAGTACACATGCAGTACCCAGCATGCAGTATGTGCGTAGTAAATATTGCCTATATTCATGATCAGTATTGCTGTTTTGTTACTAAAAGTAACAATAGTTTTAATAGTGACACAGACATGGAAAAAGTTACTTAGAAGAAGTCAAGCTCCATGTCCTACACAGTAACTGTACCACAAAATAAGGAAGAGCTGAGATAAAGGGGAACCTACAGATTCGATACAATTTGGCTGACTGAGTCCACCCAAAGTTGAGGTATAGTGATTCCAGTGTTGCTTCCTTATACATGTTGTATTTGGGAGAACTCCAAAAGGCTTACATAAGAAAAATAATTCATTTGGCACCTTATCATTTCAGTATGAAATTCATTCTACAAGAATTTTCTCCAGATATGAATTTAGCATTCAGTGCAAAGAATTGCCTGGAAGCTCAGAATATTCCTCATCAAAATATTTCACAGAGATCTTGAGATGACGGAGAGCAGAATGAATACATTTATATAGGCAAGATGACCTGATGAGGGAAAACCTAGGGGGACATTCCCCAGGTTGCATGAGAAAGTGTGACATTGGGGTGTCTGGTGCAATAGCGACAAAAATGGGATAGGTAAAATACTAATGAAATACAGATATTCTTTGGTATCTTCAAGGAATGT
>PVKN010009387.1:0-23838 GCA_004027915.1 Capromys pilorides
TATTTAATTTTATTTAATTAGTTTGAGAGAACACAGAAGTACTTTTAAGGCTACAAGGGACATGTATAACAACAAGGATTATTTGTCCAAGTCACCTGGCAACCCTAAGGACTCAGATGGGATCTAACCAAGCATTTAACCACCTTGAATAACCAGTGCAGGGAATGATTTATGCTGCCTCTTCTAACTCAGGCCTATGAACAAGATCAATGGAATTTTTTAAGAAAGGCGCTTCTCCTAAGCCACTTTTCCAGGGGCATTCCTCTAAGGCCTTCCCAGTGGCTACGGTAGGCATGCCATAAAGGGCACATGAAGACAGAGCACCCATGGACCCTCCCCGGAACAAGCCGCAGCAGAGGCCGAACATTATTTTTAATATTCTCCACACTGTTCCTCATTCTCACTCTACTATGCTTCTCTTAAGGTTTTTCCCTAAGGGAAAAAAAGAAAGCACCCCAAAGAATAATGAATGGAACCCGATGTCAACAACTGCCCCTAGGCATTGAATAGGTTATTATTCTCTAGCTCCAGTACTCTCATTTAGAGAGTGGGACAGCGTCACCTGTGCTGCCTGCTGTCAGGGAAATGGGAGCCCTCTACTGGAGGGGAAACATGAAAGCATGTGAGCAGCTGAGGGGGCCTCCATACAGGAAGTGTAACTGGAACTGATATTTCTAAATGACAAGCTAGAAGACACGAGGCAGTGGAAGTCCCCAAGCAGATGTGACCTGGAGACCAGCCTCCCACGGGTGGGTAGGGCAAGAAACAAAAGGATAGACACTGCTGGAGGGAAGGAGACAGGAAGTATGGCAGTTGAAGCTAAACTGCCCCCCACCATGGGCTCTGGTCTGCCTCTGGATGCAGGTGTGGGGAACCTCGGGTTAAAGACTCCGAAGCCCTCTCGTCTTGAAGTCCAGTCAGTGACCTACTAACTTAGGGTGTCTCCACCCTAACTCAACCATGCAGGGTGCGGGTGGCTAAAAGCCAACACCTAAATAGACAGTGAGGGTCTGTTCTGCTTTCTATCACTCTTAATCCATGTTAATTACAGTGGAAAGTTCATAAACTACAGAGAGACATTTCTCTGCCTCCCTTCACACTCCCGCACAATATCTGCAGCGCATCTACCTCATACAGAGGCCAACGCTGTGTTCCTTCCACTTTGGACAATGATCTTTGCATGTTATCAAAGAACAAAGCTCCTCTCAGTGCTGGTGGGTTTAATTATCAGTACAACTCACATCGCTCCACATTCAAAAGCCTGGGCTGGGGAGACAGCTGAGTGATCTACGCACCTGCCTGGCAAGCACAAGGACCAGAGTTCAATCCCCAGTACTGAAAGCTATGCTGGCCCTGCAACCCTGGGCCCACTGTGCCAGCCACCAAAACCAGACATGGTGGTGCACACCTGTCAACCCAGCACTGGATAGGCTGAGACAGGAGGATCACTGTGAGTCTGACTGCATAGTGAGATCCTGTACTAAATAAACAAAAATTTTTAAGTCTGCTAACAAAAGTATCTTGGTTTGATCTAGAAAAATTCAAACAAATCTATTGATTTGTCTCCACTAGAAAGGAACACATGCCACATAACCTGGAAGAAATGAACTCTATTTTGTTATACAGGTCTTGCTTTGACTTGCCCTTGATCACCCAGCAGAAAAGCTTAATCACAAGGCATAAAACGCAGAGCTAGATTAGTATCATGAGCTCTAAGAGGCTTAAACCAACAGCCTCCAACATTGCCAGTTTCACCAGTAACCCACTGCAATTATGGAACATGGAACTATGTATACAACTACTTCCTCTTAGTTCAAAGAGAAGAAATTTTTTCTTTTTTTCTTTCCTTACCAAATCGATTAGAAAATTTATCACATCTACACCCTGTGCTCTGTATAACTACTATGAGGACAACAATATGCAACATGTCAATTATTGCAAATGTACTACTAACGTGTACATTTGCAATATGAAACTATCATATTGTTATTTCTTATTAAAAGTAATAAAAAAATAGAAATTAAAATAAAAATTAAAAAAAAAGAAATGGACTCTGAAACTCTTTCTTACAAAACCTCTTTCAGAGAATTTGGGCTTTAAGTAGGAGGACAGTACTGGGGGGAATTAACTTCCCCACCACAGAGTCCGGACAGCCACACAGGACTTCAGAGGGTTGACAGGCACCAAATAATTGAAAGTGATGAATCCTACATCCACAAGTCATAAGTACCGGTAAAAGGAGACCTGATTTCTCTCATTTCGGAAGTCTCCTTGCCTCCCCCATCTGTCCAGACACCGGCCCACCTGAGGCTCTCACAGCACTCTGAGGCCAGCCAGCCCAGCAGTTTTCACACAGGGTACAAGAGTATGTTCTTGGAAGCCCCTGAGTTCACGGTAAGTTTCTCCCCTTCTATGTCTTCTCAGTAATCTTAGTAAAAGCAGACGCTGGGATGTGTCAAGAAACCCCGTTTCTGTCCCATTTCGATCCCCTCACTTGTGTTTGTGGTGTTGTGTATTATACTCCTGCTCTACACAAGCAGATCTTTCGCTTTCTCACAAGCGGATGAGAGAGTGCTGGAAGAATCTAGATCTGAGGGAAGCGATATAAGTCAAAACTTAGTGAGCCAGACAGAGAAAAGCAGCAGGGTCACTGAACAGCCACTCACTCACTCGCAGGACACTCCAGGCTCAGAGCCTCCCGTAGACAGCTGAATCCAAACACCACCCATCACATTAACGTTCTCTTAAATTTCACGATCTGTGACTTCAGCCAATACTCCACTTGCACAGTTATTCTTGTGCTCTTGTGTGAAAGACAGAAACCTTAATATGCCTATACTCGGTGCGATGCTTGTATACATTTTAAAAAGACTCTAATAAAAATAATGTTTAAATACCTCAGGATTGACTTTTGCCTTGCAAAAGAAAGCCACACAAGTTCCTAACAAGGGACACAGTGATGCTCAAAACAGTGATTCTCAGTGCTGGTGGGGCTGGGGCCACTCCACTTCCCATTAGGACATTTTACAGTATCAGACTCTCCACAGGGAATTTTACAAACTACACAGTTCCCCTCCCCTCCCCTCCCCTCCCCTCCCCTAGTTCTTTCAAAGCCTTGGCATTTTCCTCCCCACTTACTGGCCTCCCTATTACCACCATAGGTCACACAAGATGCTCCCAACTGGGGTCTGCCCTGCACGTACACAATGCAGGCTTAGTATGCTGTGTGGTAGGGCATCTATGAACCTGTCCGTCTTCACCATAGCCCAGCAGTTTCTTTAGGGTCTGGATCACACCTATTCTTCTTCATGCCCTCTAGAAGCACCTATCACCAGAGATAACGCATAGCAGGTAACCCAGGCTGTTACAGGAGCTGGAAGCCTGAATCTAGCACCAGTTAGGGGGCCAAACTCCTTGAATTCCAATTACTAAGAAACATAAACCCACCCTCATGTGTTTTCTGCCCCCTTTCTTGGCATAATAGAAATTTTTTTTTTTTCTAATTTCATCCCCTTTTGTCTTTCAGGAAAGATACCTATTGGTTATCCATTCTTTCCTCTCAATTTTTTTTTCCTACTAGATCCTTCTGCATTAGTTAAGAACGTTCAAAAATATCTTAATCAAAGAAAAATGGTAATAAAAACACAAAAGAAAGCCTTCCCTTGCCATTCATCCAGGAGGCGCCATGCTATCTTCATTCTTCTCCTACTCACAGTCAACTGAACAGAAGAACTGTGAGCCCTCACTGGTTCTCCAGCGGCAGCCCAGTTCCTCCTTACCAGTTATTGTAATGGCTGGCAAAAGGCTCTGGGGACCTGCCTGTCACTGAGTCCTGCACACGACCGCCTTCCCTCCTGGCCTCCACAGTATCAGGCATAGCTAACCAAGCCCATCTTCTGAAAATCTCCTTTTCCTTGTCTTCAGAGATCTACACTCTTCCTATGGTCTCTTCCCCTCTCTCACTGTTCCTTCCCCATCTCTCCCATTCTCCTCCACTCAGTTTTTAAATGCTGAAAATTTTACTCACCGTAGAGGGATTACAGAAACTTGAAGCCCAACAAACACAATCTGAACTCATGACTCCCCCTACAATCTAGCCTTCATTTTGTTTCATCTATCTATGGATGGCATTTCCATCCACACTGCAGAATGATCCAGAAACCTACAACCATGACTCCCCTTTTTCTCTGTATTTCCTCATAATAAATGCCTGTCAGACACCCTCATCAGCTATCTGGTCATCACCTCAAATTTAACCTGATTGATCAATTTCCTTTTTCCTTTGTTGTTTATGTTTTTGATGTCATGTGACTGGCCAAATTCAAAGCCATAGAACTTTTCCTATATTTTTTTATCATTTCAACTCTTATATTTAGTCCACAGTCCATTTTGTATTAATATTTGTGAGGAAGTAGTATATATTCTTCTGCGAAAGGATAACCAACTGTCTCAGTATCATTTGTTTAAAAAAAAAAAACTCCTTTTCTTCTTGAATTGTTTTAGCACCCCTGTTGAAAACCAATGAAAATAAACATATAGATTTCTATTGTATTGATCTGTGTATCAATCCTCATGATAAAATGACTTTATTTTGATTAGTATAGCTCTGTAAATATTTAAAATCAGGGAGTGAATTCTCCAACGTTATTCTTTTTCAAGATGCTTTTTACTTTCATATTTTCATGTGAGTTAAGGAGCTTGTCAATTTTGCAAAGACAATTGAGATTTTTATAGCAAGCAGCTGCTTGACAGGTAGATACTTTGGGGAATAATAACATTCATTCTCCCAAACCATAACCATAGAATGTCTTCCCACTTATTTTATCTTTTTATTTTCTTTGAATAATATCTTCCAGTTTTCAGAATATAAGTTTATTCTTTAAACTTAAGTATATTATTCTTTTCTGATTCTATTATTAAAGAAAATCCTTTCTTTTGATTATCATATTATTCCTAGAAACACTATTGACTCTTACATCATGATCCAATAGCAGTGCCTTTAGGCTCCTGAAGTGATTCCAGTGTGATGCCAAGTCTGAGAAGCAATAGCCCAGCGCCATCTATCTCTTCGAGTCCAGTCAGAGAAATTCTACTATATTACACCCATCATCACTGCTTATAAGTCACTTTCTAAATTGACCAACATGAACTACAGAGGAAGAGAGGAGTACTTTCTAACCAACACCTTCACAGAAACGGCATGCACTCAGCTGGCTCCAGGAAAAAAAAAATACCAAGTGAAATTATATATACAAAATTTAAACTTCTGATTCAAATAAATTGGTCAAGCAATGGCCATGACTCATCCAGATGGCTGACACTGACAAAAGTTCTACAAAATGCTGTCCATGGTTTCAGGGTAAATCCTGAGGGGATCTGACTGACCTTGTCAGACACAAAAGTTGTATTTTCTGTTATATAGGTCTTGCTTTACCTTGGTCTTAACCATCCAGCAGAAAAGTCTAACTATAAGGCATAAAAAGTAAAGCCAGATTAATATGCTGATCTGTAAAAGGCTCAAGCCAATAGCTTCCGACATTGCCAGTTCTGATGACAACCCACTACTATTATGGGCTATTGGACTATACCTATAGCTACTTTCTCTTAGTTCAATGAGAAGAAAGATTTGTACTAATAGTGTTTAGACAAGATATCATGTCTGCATCTTGTACTTTGAACAACTACTATGAAGACAACAATATGCAATGCATTTATTATTGTAACTGTCCTACTAAGCCATTTTGAAACTGTCTCATTATTTCTTTCTCATTAAAATAAAATAAAAAAATGTAAAAGAAACCTTCAATTGAGTCTTCAAATACTTTAACTCAAAATACAGCTGCCATTTGATCATGAAATACAACCATTGTCAAATTTTTGTTCTTGTTTTGAAATTCTATACTATATGTACTCTTGCTTGTTACTCTTTTTCTATCTTTGTTTCTGCTGTTTTTACTCTTTAAAATAAAATTTTAAATGTTCAAAAAAAAAAAATAGAGCTGCCACTTTTCTGAAAAGGGGACACAAAAAGTGCCCCTCGCTCCACCTGGTGAGTGCAAGAGCAGTCATTCCCCAGGAGAATGGAGATTAAATCTGGGCTCCAAGCAAACAGTACCTCCAGTTTCCACCAAGCAAGAGTGCTCAAGCACTTCTAGCTTTATCTCGAGTGATCATGAAACACCTCAATTGGAAACTCAGGGACAGAAATAGCTGTAGGGGAAATTCATTGGAAATGCTGGAGCCTGGTCCATCTCACAACGGAGCCATTAAATCTGCTAAGCTGGAAGAACATTCCAACAGGAGCAGTGACTAGGCACTGACAGTGGAAAGAAGGATCTGCTTCCAGCATGGGCAATTTAAGAACTCTCCCACTGGCCTTTCAGAGGCTTTCCTTTTGTCCCACCTGGGCTGCCCTTCTTAATAGAGGGAGCCAACAATTCTTACAGCAGTCCTGAAAAGATCCATCTGGACCAGGTGCTACCTTGTGACACAGTATACCCAGAAAAGCAATGGAGGATTCCAAGAGAAAGAAAACAAGAAGGCTTGCCAAGGTGACACCCGCCCACTTCCTCCAGAGAAACAAGACCCCTTGGAGCTGCAAGCCTTAGGCTGTCACCACAGCTCCAGCTCCAGCAGTGAGAATAAGCACACCCAGGTGAGCACAGGCAGATTCCACAGAACTGATCCGTCTCCTTCCTCCCCCTCCCCTCTCCCCTCCTCTCCCTCCACACCCCCTTCCCTTTTCCCTTCCTCTCCTCTCCTCCTCCTCCTCTTCCTCCTCCCCCTCCCTCCTGAAAGTCCCTACTTGAACTCTTAGGCTGTACCCTGAAGCACTCAGACGCACATACCATTAAGTCTTCTCAACACAGAAATAAAACCCAAATTAATAGAGTCAAGAAATTCTTTCAGTAAAGATGTAGAGTTACGCATGTGATTTGAATAAAGTACCACTCAGCAGTTTACGTAAACAAATGAAATTATTTTATTAAAGAATTCAGACTAAGTATGCCAACTATACCATGCAAAGGCTAGCATGCCAAGTGGGAAGACAGATATGTGAGAAAGCAAATAAAAAGTTAATGTTAGAATCCGCCCTGGTTTGAAGGACAGTGTCCTCCAACATGCAAGCTGGAACACAGTCACCAAAGTGACAGTCTTGATGTGATTAACTAGGGGGCTGTGCCCACATGTGGGGCCTCAGCACTCTTATGAAAGGGTCTGAATTTGAAGGGAACACAGGCTTGCCCTTTCCCTCCTGCTTTGTGAAAGTGCAGAGCTCCTCGCCCTTGGGAGTGTTCAGAAACACAGAGGCCCTTCCACACCCTCCTTCTGCCAGCACCTTGACCTTGATCTTCCCAGCTTCCAGAACAGTGAAAAAGAAAATTCCACCTTTCATATATGACCACTGTGTGGCATCTTGTCATAGTGGCACAAATGGGCTAAGACAGAATTTTAACAGGAGGGGAGTACATGGGCATTCACTGTAACTTTTTTCCACTTCTTGGTATATTTGAAAAGGTTTTTTTTAACCACTTTAGCAACTGAAAATTTAGCAAGTACTGTGAAAGGGAAAGAATTAATTATATGGGGGCCGGAGAGATAGCTCAGTAGAATAAACACCTGCCTGGCAAGTGCAAGGCCCTGAGTTCGTAGGTGGATCACTACTGGTCCGATCTAGAGACCCTGAACACCTGTAAACCCTTCCCTAAAAATACAGAAAAAAAGAAAAAAGAAAAAAAAAATAATGCCAGTCATCCAATTACCACATAGCAAAATTAGAGTATCTTTCTAATTGTAACTGAGAGTTTAGCAAAATTACAACTACCCTCACCTCATAATATCCTCCCCCCCAGAGTTTATTCTGAGAAACCATACTTATTTAAGCTTCTCATCAAAAGCAATTAAGTTTCTAGAAATCAGGGAGTTTCATATTTGGTGCTTTTTTGTTTCCATTTCAATTGCTATAATTTGAACCAGTCTTTCTTTTCTTTTTAGTAAAACCATATGTTTACATACCCAAGACAACACTTAGTTCTTGTTAGAGGACCTAGCCTAATTACTACCCTTGAACTGCCACTCTCAAAAAGTCCCAAGTTGCTACCACATTCTAAGAAATTGCACTGTGCCACCAAAACAAAGATCATAGGTCAAAGCCACGTGACCAGATGTTTCAGAAATACAAATCCATGGTCACCATTTATGCACTTGAAAGTCCATGATCAAGAGCAATTAACATGTTTCACCTCCAAAGCGCCCTGCAATCCTACTCCAACCTACCCAGCATCCCCTGGAAGAAGAACTGAGATCAGCTCATCTCATCCCCAAAGTTTCTGATTCATCCCAGGCAGAGACTAAGACTTTATTTCCCAGCAAGCTCATAGATGCAACCAGTCTGAAGGAAACACTTTGAGAGAAAAGCAATGACCTAAAACTGAACTACACATTATCTGAGAGCTAGGGGGAAAGAGGCAGACGATGGGAATGCAAGTATTTGTCAAAACCCAGCAACCGATGATGGCGATCATGTGTGTGATATTTGGGATCTTGGATGACACCCCTCAAAAACTTGGGTGTTAAAAGACTGGTTCCAGCCCAGCATTATTGGAAGGCTATGGAAACCGTAAAAGGAGGAGCCCAGTGGGAGGTCATGAGCTCATGGGGCCAGACTTAGAACTGGGCTCCGGGTCCATGCTCTCTTCCTCTTTGCTTTTGTCTTCTCTGACCATGATGTAGGTCATTGTGCTCTACCAGGTGCTTCTGCCATAAAGAGCCATCTCACCACAGGCCAGCGCTCTTGGGATCAGCCAGTCATGGATGGAGTCCTCCACAACTGTGAGCCAAAACAAACCTTCTCTAAGTTGCCTATCTTAGATATTTGTTACAATAAAGAAAGCTAGCACAGTATGTCCCTGAAGGTTACTTCACTTAACCTTCACAGCAACTCAGAGACTGAGTAACTCATCCTTGATTCTCAAGACTGAAATACACAGCAGCTGAGGTTTAAGCCAAGAAGGGCCAGCCAGATAGCTCAGTGGATTAAAGCACCAGCTTAGGCAAGATGCAGGGACCAGGGTTCAAGCCCCCGGCATGTGACAGCCCTGCCCGTGGGGTGCACTGAGATGGCAACTGAGACTGAGCGTGGTGGCATGCACTTGTAATCCCAATGCTTGGTGACGTTGAAAACAGGAGGATCACTATGAGTTGGAACTGTGTAGTGAGACCCAATAGATCCTGTACTAAACACATTTTTAAAAGAGATTTAAGCCAAGATCTTTTTTTTTTTTAAGTTCTTTTTTTTTTTTTTTTAATTTTATTTATTTATTTATTTGTTTGCTTGTTCTGTTTGTTTGTTTCTTTATTTATTCATTTTGTGGCTGGCTCAGCCTGCCCTGGTGGTGGCGCTGGCGCAGCATGTGGTGCCGGGGATCGAACCGCAGTCCCCGCAGTTGCCTGAGCCCTCCTAAGCAGGCGCTTTAGACCACTGAACCATCTCGCCGGCCCAAGATCTTTTTTATTTTTTGGTACCAGGAATCAAACTCAGAACCTCATGCTTGCCAGGCAGGAGCCATGCTACTCAGCTATACCTCTGGCCTCTAAACCAAGACCTAATTGAAAGAGCTAGCAAGGTAGCTCAGGGACTAAGCATCTGCTTAGGTAAGTGCAGGGACCAGGGTTCAATCCCCAGGACCATGTGCCACACCAGCCCCACCCCTGGGTGTGCTGGGCTGGCCACAGAGACCGGGCACGGTGGTGCATGTCTGTAACCCGAGTACTGGGAAGGCTGAAACCAGGAGGATCACTACGAGCCTGGGCTGCATAGTGAGACCCTGTACCAAATGCATTAATAATAATAATAATAATAATAATAATAATAATAATAATAATAATGATAGAAGATCTAATTGAAGCATAGACAATGATTCTTCTCCACTATGTCATGATGGCTTCATGTTGTCAGAACTAAACATGAGAAAATTCTGGAATGTTTACAACTTTCTCTTTCTGAAGGTGACTAGATATAAAATATACGATAATCAAAGAGAAGGTAGGTTTCCTATTAAAACAACCTGTAGCTAACACATTACGTGGGGAAAGCTGACGTGCCAGGCAGAGTATTTCTCCCAGCTGCAGAGAGTCTCTGAGCTCTGCAGTCACCCAGGCACCGCTTACCCTCAGCAAATAAGAATCGCTTGGGAACAGTCACCAGCTGAAGATCTCCTTGGGAAGCCAGTGAGTCTGGCAAAGCCGATGCCTGTAACGAGCAGAGCACCAGCATGTGGCAGAAGGCTCAGAGCTGAACCGGAACTTCAGTTCAGTACCTGATAATGTGGTGGCTGTGCCGAGAGCTTCTGGCTGTGTAAGCTAGGTCTCAGGATTGCTCGGACTTGCTGTCCTCAGATAAGCTCCTGAAAGGCACCCAGGCGGAAGTTCACAGCACACCATCCAGTGTCCTTCACTTGAGGTTATGGCTCATGACCTTGCAATGAGGTTGTGCACCCCTGTTCTCTGGGAAACGCCTTGGACTTGTTTTTCTCAGTTATTTTTTACCTCTGCTTCGAGCAGACTAATATTTCATGTATGTAAAAGGAGTAGGCAGTTGTCAGCTTTGCATGACAGAGGTCACCCTCAAGCTGTAGAAGCTACAAACAGGATCCTAAAAGCCAACTGTGAGTCTTCCCCCTTTTTCATGCCAATAAGCAAAAATCACGTTCCACGCACTAGCCCATACACGGTATGTCTTTATAGAACTGCTCGCTATGTCATCCGAACGGCACTGCAATCTAGGAATTCATGGCATGGATCTTTGAACAACTTACTGAACTCCATCTGCACTGCTTTTCTTCGTGTAAGTGGCTGAAATGCTAAGAGTATATGAAAACAAAAATAACTTGTACACTGCCATGACATAAATTACAAGACAAACGTTCCAACGCCCTTGCTTTTCCTTCTTCCTTGGCTTCATTTTCACAGATGCATAAGCTGAGGTTAAAGGAGATGAGCTGAGGACCCTCATTTCCCAGCAAATAACTCCTGCTTTTCCAGGGCAAAGGCCCTCCTTGCAGGGGGCTGGGGAGCAATCCAAGCCATTGGGGCTTTTGCTTACTATGGTTATTTATTCTTTATTACTTAACGAATTTATTACTTCACTTAACACAGCTATTTTCACGGGAAAGAGGCCCCAGCTCTGTCCTCAGCGCAAGCTCCTATCTGGAATCCACAGAATGGGCTGAAGTATTCAGAAAACGGGATTTTAGAATTAACTCAATGTTCGGCTACAGCGCATGTAAATTTTTAACCTTTCCTTCTCCACTTAGTAACACCTTGTCACTGCACATAACCACTGTTGTGATCTAGCCCCTCTCTGCCTTAGGCACTCAAATAAATATTATTTTCTCATTATTTATGTCACCTCCATAAAAGAGGCATAGACTATTTTCTTCTGACTTGACAACATTGTGAATACTAGTGTGCAAAAACTGCTAGCCCTGAAATTACTGTATTTTTTTTAAAAATAGATGCATGAAATGTACTTATTTTGCTACAACCTGCTTCCTTTTTTAAAAAGGAAGAGGGGATTAAACAGCTCTGCCCACACATAAGATTAGAGAAAATGAAAAGTTTGAAAATACCCTGAGCATCAAAGAGGGAATATCCATACCTATGGGGTGGGGCTGCTAAACTGATATGAAAATAGGGAAAATCACCTATCTACATACGATGATTTGAAAGAAACCCACCTTTCATTGAGCAAATCTGCTTCCAAAATTTTATCACAGGGAGGGATTTCTTTATGTTTATATAAGTACTTGGATTTTCATTTGCAATAGCAGGGGCCAGCGAGATGGCTCAGCAGTCTAAAGCGCCTGCTTAGGCAAGCTTAGGCAACTGCAGAGACAGCGGTTCAATCTCTGGCACCACATGCTGCGCCATCCCCACCCTCAGACAGGCTGAGCTGGCTATAATAAAAAAAAGAAAGAAAGCAAACTATCTTAAAATGCATTATTAGAAGGAACTTAAATTTTGATGCAGCCATAGTATAGAAAGCTAGATAGTATTTTTTAAAACTTATTTATTTATTTATTTATTTATTTATTGGTACAGGGTCTCACTATACAGTTCAGATTCATAGTGATCCTCCTGTCTCAGCCTCCCCAGCATGTGCCACCACACTGGAACAGCATGTCTAGGGCTCAGGGGCTAGCATGGTATGCAGTACCAGGGATCAAACCCAGTCCTTAAGTGTGCCAGGCAGGTGCATGGGCTGCCAAGCTGTCATCCCAGCCCCATGCATTACATTTTAAAAGATCTATACATTACCACACAGAAACATGTCGACAATATACTAGGTTAAATCTATAAAATTCAAGTTACACAAAGGTATCTATAGATAAAGATCTTGTTGCTCTATTGAGAAATGTATATAAATACATATCCTTATATATGTTTATATTTTTATTTACATAGAAGGAAGAGCCAGGTAGGGAGTATAGGTGATGTAGTCAGTCATACACTCAGTACTTTTTGAAGTTCTTCTTCTGTTTTAAAACCAGCAACATTGTGGCATACATCTATAACCACAGCCCTCAGAAGGCTGAGGCAGGGGGATCACCATGAGTTCAAGGCAAGCCTTGGCCACAAGGTGAATCCAGACCAGCCTGAGCCTGTCTGTCTGTCTGTCTCCAAAATAAAATAAGACAAAATAAAACCAGTATTAGTAAGTTTATCATTAAAATTTGGTCTCTAGTTTTAAAAAGAAAAGACAGTGAAGAAAAATGGATAGGAAAGAGGGAAAAAGGAACTGAGAATCTTCATATTTCTAATTAAATTCTTGACTTCAACCAGAGTACAGGAAATTGGTCACCAACAGCTTTGCATTTAGCTGAAGTCTCAGTCCAAGACTGGCAGGCCTTTCAGTTGGCCTGCGAAGGGAAGAGACAATCAGCCACGCCCCTCCCACGCCCTGCACAGCTCTACAAAGAGAAGAGCTGATGACAGGACACAAACTATCCACCTGCCCCTAAATCACCACCAACTATGCGGAACTAGGAAGTTCCCTGGAATAGCCACCTGGGGAGGATACCAATAGCCTGCTTACCTCAAATATGTTTGTAAATGGGCAGGTCGGTAAATTTTTGCTTTGATGGATGAGAGGGATTGAAAACATGGATGCCCAATTACAAAAAAAAAAAAAACTCTATTACATTATGAACAAGACACTACTGTACATCAGCTCCGGGATCCTGAAAATGGGCAGATTTCTTTCGTGTATACACGGCAACAAGGACCTAATCCACAGGCACTGCCACCAACCTATATCCCAGCCTTCTTCCTTCTTTCTCCTGTCTTCTTTCTTTCTGTCTGTCTGTCTGTCTTTCCTTCTCTCCTTCCTTGCTTCCTTTTTATCTTTCTATTTTTGAGACAGGATCTTGCTCAATTGACCAAGCAAGATTTAAATTTCTGATCCTTCTGCCCCAGCCTCCCAAATTATAGGCACGAACTATAGGCATGAAATTATAGGCCTATGCCTGGATGGAAACATGGACATTTTTAACGCTCAATTTAGCTCATTAAGTATAAAATGTGTCCAAATAGTGAGAACAACTTCCCGCAGGGATTAAGGGCTCAACAAGTACACTCAACAGCTGCCGTTACTGCATCAACGAGGATGGCTAGCAGTGTCAAACTGCCTTCCCAGATACCTGCCCTCAGGAAGTTTGAATTCTAGGTAAAAAGACAAACTGGGCCTATCCCAAATGAAAAAAGACCTTACTCGCTAGATTATGGGATGCAACTGTGGAAGACAAACATCTATTAACACAGTAAGTTGAATCCTGTACATATCCCTCAACAAACTGAAATCTCCCATAGGAAAGTGGTCTGGCTGGTGGAAATAATTGAGGGCTCTTAGAAAGGAGAACCAGGAGAGAAGGACAAATCTCATGAGCTGTTTTAGCAATGTTCCAAGCCAAGCTGTCGGTTGGGGAAGGTCTGGAGAAATGATTTGCTCAGTCACAGAGGCACAGACAAAATCCGAGCCAGAGACAGACCGACTTACTGTTGAGACACGCCAGGCCAGCTGGCTCACTGCTTTCCACACTGGACTGGGCACTCCAGGAAGGTTTTTCCCCAGAAGACTAACCCTTGCTTCTATCCCTAACAAAAAAAACCCAAAAACCCTCCATTCATATAATATAAAGCCAGTGGGTGAAATTAGACTTCAACCAGAGAAAGAAAAATTAGCTTTCAACCAGTTTTGTCTAGAGAGAACATTAATAGCTAGATTTTATATAGAAAATTTTCAAATGAATATAGATCTTTTGGAATTCCTCTAAAATTATTCAATAACTACACAGACAGTATCATAATATATACCAATCTTGTAAATTTTCCAGTCAAGAAAACCCCTCAGAGGAGTACATTAAAACTATCAGAGCACTGTGTCAGTCCCTGGAAAACCATACGCCATGCCTGCCCCACACCCGGGCGCACTGAGCCAGTGACCAAGTCTAAGTGTGGTGGCGCACGCCTGTAATCCCAGTGCTGGGTAGGTTGAAAACAGGAGGATCACTAGGAGTCCAAGCTGTGTGGAGAAACCCTGCATAAAATAAAAAAAAAAAAAGATCCTAGCAGAGCTGCAATACCTTAGCTATAGCCCAAGATCTGTAGTGCCTGCTTCACCTAGATTATCTACTATAATATTCTCTATAATTCTATGAGATGAATTATTGTCTTCTTTATCTAAAAGAAAATAAAGATTTACAATGCTTTAAGACTACCACCTGCTCATCTAAGGTGATTGCATTTCCAGCCTGGATTATCACATCTGTCTTCTAACTCGTGTTGGTTTTGTCCAGGCCCTTGAATTTATTGGCAAGAGATACCGTGATGTGAGTGCCCTGTGTCAGTGTGACTGATCGAGGGGTGTTCCCAGACACCTGGTTAAACCTTATTTCTGTGTGTTTCTGGATGAAGTTAACCTCTGAATCAGGAGGCTGAGAAAAGCAGAGAGCCTTCCTGATTGGGGCTGGCATCACCCCATCCACTGAGGTACTGAGTAAAACAAAAACGGGGAAGCAGGGAGAATTGATTCTCTCCCCTGAAGGCTTCAGCCATCCTCATAGTGTGACATACACCACCAGCCTCCTGGTTCTGAAGTCTCTGGACTCAAGCCGGAACTCACGCCACCAGCTCTGGGTTTAAGTCTCAGCCTGCAGAATAAGGGACTTGGCCACCATACCTGCAGGAGCCGCCTCCCTGTGAGCTTGCCTGGAAGAGCACAGCGGCTGGCGTGGCCCTCCTCTACCTCAGTGGTCGTCCTCCTTGCTGGAGGGAAGCGCGTGGACAGAGAGGGAGAAAGGCAGGCGACACTTGCCCAGCTGGCCAGATGTGCCTCGTCAACCCTGGCGACCAACAGGGTGGCACAGGCCAAAGCCAGGTCACCCTCAGAGCCACAGGACCCAATTCCCAACAACAAATCTATGCCCATATGTGTTCTGCCTACTGGTCGCTGTTCTCAAAAACTCTTCCTAATATGGTGATCCATTTCATGGTTGATCACGTGGTGGCTGTCAGGTCCTGTCCCTTTGGGTAATGGCTTCTGTATTTGCCTACTGCCTTGCTGTGCACAGGTAGACACACATATGTGTACACACACACACACACACACACACATGCAAACACACACACCCCTCCAGCCACACTGGCCTCCTTGCTGACCCATTACATACCAAACACAGTTTGTGACTTCCACACTGCTTCCCTCTGTCTAAAATCCCCTTCTCCCAGAGAGCTACATGGCTCGCTCCAGCCGTTTTCCTTCAGGTCCCTGCTCCAGTGCTACCCAGTCGATGTGTGAAGCCCCCCTGACTACGTAACGCAGCGTTGCAGCCCTGCCCCTGCAGCACCCACCACCTTCCCATCCCACTTCGTGCTCTGAAAGGTGCTGTTGTAATCTGACTTCAGCATCAATGCACTGAAGCTGAGATCCTGGGAGCCAGGCCTTGATCCAATGGTTCGCCGTTCCACTCTGATCATCAGAATGGCACATAAATATTTGTTGAATAAATGAGGCCTGGACTACAGGGCATGAGACCATTCTCTTACATGCCAAGTCATACTGGCATCCGGAGCAAGATCTTTCACTGGGTGAGAGAACAAGGGCACTAGGAGACCTCAGACTCTTTCCAGTTCAAGACTGCAAGGCGCTGACAAAGTCAGTAAGGCTTTCATAGCACGGTTTTCTCTTGCTGTACCTTCCCACCTGCCATCCTCTGCCATTTTCCACACACAGGTGGTGAGCCTTAGGTGAGATGAGATCCCACGCCCAGGAAACCAGCTCCTCCCTGAATCATCTCTGGTCTACTTCTCACGTCGCTGCTATTTGCTTTTATTCCTCAGATGCCATCTGACCCAGCTGTAGCTGAGCTGTCGGGAAAAATAAACCCCTAAAACTGGCATTTTACACCAGTGGCTTACCTAATAAATATAAAAGCTATGCTACAGGTATCATTAAAACTGTCACAGATACAGTGTACATGCAGAAGTCATTTTATAAAGACAAAGGGACTGACTTAGCTGCTGACCACCTCAGGAAAAATTATGAAACAATATCAAACTAATCTTGTAAGCTAGTATGTTTGAGACCAAAATCCTACAGAATAATGGTGCTCCTTTCCTTCTCATGTAACAGAAGACATGGTAAGCTGGAAAGCTGGAGATTTCTGAAACTTGGCAGCTCATGCGACAAGAAAAAGGGAGAGAAACCAATTCTACACATTAGCCTGGAATAAGCTGCCCCACTATTTCTTCCAGTTCCAGAGAATTCTCAAGAAAAGGTACTTAAAATGGTGCTCCTACAAGAAAAACTGAAAATAGAAATAATCAAAGAACAAAATAAAGGAGAGATGATAAGAAGCGGGAACTAATAAATAAGCATATTTCCCAAAGCAAATGTAATTAGTATGGTCACAAACACATCCCAATAAAAATGATACTAGACTAACTTATCAAGTTAAAAAATTATGATGTCTAACTGAGTACAAGAAGCTCTGAAACAAGTGGCAACTAGAAGCACTTTTCCATCTGAACCTTTTATATCCATCAAAAATGTGTTCATTGACTTACTTTCAAAATCATATTACTTGGTTTTTCCTGACCTGTTTTCACAACTTCAGTTTCAATGTCCAGCTGTAAGCCACAGTTCAGAGAAATCCAGCCTCTCTCCCTCTCTCTCTTTCTCTCTCCCCTCCCTCCCTCTCCCCCTCTCTATCTCTCCCTCCCTCCTTGTCTCTGACTTATCTCTCTCCCCTCCCTCCCTCCTGCCTCTGTCTCTCTCTCCCTCTCTCCCTCTCTGTCTGTTTGTCTCCCTCCCTCCCTCCATCTCTGTGTCTCTGCCTCTGCCCGCCACCCCCCCCTTGTTAGTCTATGGGCGTCTCCACATATGTAACCATCTTTTTATAAAAGGTTAATGAGGAATCCAGTCAAATAAAAGGAAATCTTTATAGGCTTTCCTTTCTCTAAAATATTTTAAAAGACAGACAGCTTAGTGTAAAATGAAACCTGGGAAGGAACGAAATAAAGATATTGTCATCGTATTATGGGCTTGGTGCTATGCCAGATACTTTATTAAAATTCTCATTTGATGCCTCTCACAACACCCAAGATGGGCATTATGAACTTCTCTTACCCCCATCTTACATGTGAGAAATCTAAGGGCTGGAGAAGGCAAAGAACTTGCCCCACATCACACACCCTTAAATGGCAGAGCCTGCAGCTGAGCCTGGGTCTCCCTGTATGGGAGCTGGACCATCGCTCCTTACTTCCGTTTTGTATTTCGTGGGAGGAATGGAGGTGGGAGGCGGCAAACAGCAATTCTCTCCTTAATACAGAGATGCCACCAGGTCCTAACAGACAGGGTTACCAAACACTCATGTGCACACCTACAGGAGTGTGTGCGTGTACGCGTGCACGTGCGCACACACACACGCGCACACACAGACACACAGCAGATCTTTCCAAGCTGCTAATGTTTCCCAGCCATCTGTGGATTTTTCTTAAAAGTCACCCAACAGGCCCCCAGGGAAAGGAGGGCTTGGTCTAAACTTTTTTATATTTTCTCTCACTTTTTAAACAGTGGAAAATCCATTTGGCCCAGAGAGATGAATAGTAAAAGGAGTTCTAACTACCTCAAGCCAATAAAATGTAATGGAAAAAAGGCAAGAGTATGGCTGGACTTTATTTTGCTTTCACTCAGAACATCCTGTCTTTAATCTGAAAGGTAAATAGGCCATGCCCAACCTGCCCACTCTTTTCAGGTGAAGTTATCTAGGTGACAGAAACATACAATAACCGTGTTTTCAATATTCCTTAAGTCATAGTTGTTAGAAATAGCATCAAAAATAAATCAGAGGTGAATACTGCCCACACGAGCAAGCACAAGCCCATGGATTTCACTAGTTTGATAACTGACATTTGTGAATTTTTTTCTATAAAAAAAAATGTCTAGATTTATCTGAAAGAGCTGCAAAAGGCATAAAAGGGATGTTTGGATATTTATATATAGGTTATTTGAATGGGGAAAGACAGATGGACAGATGGACGGACGGACGGATGGATGGATACACAGACAGACAGATGGACAGACCGAGTCTCTTTGCCATTCTGAGCTGCTTTAGCCTTCAGCATGCAATGGTCATGCAACATTTTTTCTGCAAAAAAGTACCCAAAATGCCAGCTTCCCTGGCTCTATAATGTACCCAGTGATCTCTGACTTTGCTTGCGGTAGCAAGAGCTCTGCCCATTTCTATCTGGTACGTTCAACTTCCCCTGCTTGCTAACTTTTCTTCTGTACATTCAGGCTGAGCAGATACAGAAGCCATCTTTACAAACAAAATATCCTCTACTAAGAAACTAGATGCACTGATGGCCCTTTTGGAGCAATATTCATCACATTCCTTCCTCTGGATGTCATTTACATCAGGATTTAACATCATGAATACGGTGAAAGTAGTCTTTCAGAACACCAGTTATGGGCAAATCAGTAGCAATTCCACTTAAAAAGGTGGCCATGCCAAGTGCAAATGCTCCATGGAAGGGAAGAAGAGGCCCCTAGACTTTCTCTGAAGCACAGGCCTCGGAGTTTCTAAAAGGCAAATTTGTACTCCCCTCTAAGAGGAAGAGGGCCTGGCAGGTTCCCACCAGTGTGACTATGGGTCATTTCATTCGAGGATCCTCAGAGCTGGTGGTCCGAGGCATAAACTTAGAATGTGAAGCGCCTATTTCCAGGCCAGGTCTCCCGAAAGATAGGGAGTGGGCTGGCTAACATTCCTTTGCCAAGTTGGAGCTCCTCCTCGGGCCATTCTTCATGCCCGAAGTATACCGCACACCGTATCTGAAGGATTGTAAACGGTCCCAGCACCTTTGTTTTGCAAAACATAAGCCAGAGGCCCATTACACAGCTGTGCTGAGCAGAACTAGAACTGGAGCACAGCAACCTTGGAAACCAGGAGAAGTAGACAGAGCTCCCAGCAAAATGGCCAGGACACCCTAGAGAAGACTGAACAAAGATGGGCACAACTAAACGTCCAGTCCATGAAAATACAGCACCCAATCTAGCAACAGACAAGAGCATGAACAGGGCTTGGGGGGTTCTTACCAAAGCCAGTAAAACCATCTGTACAACATGCCACACACCAGAAGTTTTGCCCAGTCAGTAATTTGGAGAAGTCACTCAATCCTATTTAAAAATGAAAATTAGGAATACTGGCATATCAAGAAGTATTCCAGATTTCTTTTCTTCCGTGAAAGCACAAAAGATAACTGGTATCTTTAATTTAAGCTGAGAATATTAGACATACTTCACAGCTTCTGTGAAAGAAGAAATGAATTTCTAAACAAAACAGTAATATTTCAGGTAAGTATTATTCTAATGTCCATTGTGTAGACACAAGTACAACTGTACACTCACAGTCTGTCATTTCAGTAATCACAGGTAGAGTAAGAGGAGTTAGGAAATGTTCATGTTTATAAGCACAAAAGGCTCCAAAATTGGAAAGGTACCAAAAATATCAAGCCCATGTGACCTTCTGCTTTTGACTGTTCTCTAACAATGAGGAAGCATGAATCTAGATGACAGAATAATCTCATTGTACCCACTCCTACCCTCAGATTGCTAAAGGAGAAATAAGAAGCAGTTGTGTCGGTTGTAATAAAGAACTGAAATCTATCGAAATGGGAACACAGCAGTGTTAACCCCTTACCAGCACGAAATAAATCTTTGCTCTAGGGTTCTTTTCCCAACCCTGATGCACAGACTTGAATCCTGCACTACGAAACCTCAGAGGAAAAAAAAGAGCACGAATTCTTTAAGTTCCATTTATAGACCAGTGACCGTAGGATAGCATCTTCCATCCTGGTTTCCACCAGATGTTGCTTCGGACTCACTTGTTTCAAGGGTTAACAAAGACAAGAGACATATAAGAGAAAGAGAAATAACCACTTGTGCAAAGACAGTATTCAGGATCCAAGAGAGACCAAAGGAACCCAAGGCTGCTTGCAAAGGACTAGGCTGTCTCCTCACTTCCTATAAAGCAGCACTTGCTGGAGAGATGAGGAAGGAGAAATAGAAATAGCCTCAGTGAGTCCCGTGCCTGGCCACCCTATAAAGCTGCCAGTCCTCTGGGACCTCCTGAGTCCCTTCACCCACTCTCCTTTGTCCCTAAAAACCTAATTACCCAGTACTCCAGAACTTACTTGTTTGCTACAATTCTGTCCCTTGTGGAACTTTCCTTGATACACTATAAACTCAGGCTGGTAAGATCACTCAGCAGAATAAACACCTGCTTAGGCAAGCACAGGGACTGCAGTTTGAACCCTGGCACCACATGTCACATTGGCCCCACCACCAGGTGCACTGAGCCAGCTGCAGTGACCAGGCATGGTGGTGCATGCCTGTAATTCCAGCACTGGGCCGGCTAAAAACAGGAGGATCACCACATGTCTGAACTGTGTAGTGAGACCCTGCAACAACCAAATATATATATTTTTTAAAAATCTATAAGCTCCACAGAGCAAAGATTCTCTCTGAGTTTCATTTCTTCAGCTGATAAATTCTGGTGCCTGGGACACAGCTACTGTTTAACAGGTATGTGTTGAAGGAGCAAACAATACTACTCTTTGCCATCTTTGAATCCCACAGGAATTCATCAATCTACCTTCTCTCTTTATAAAACAACCAAGCTTCGAGGAAACTCCCAAGAAAGGTCACAGGCCTGGATACTGGGCATCAACTAAAAGTAACAAGCTCACCTCAGGAGGAGGCCCTTGATCTCTGAGGGTCCTTTTTTCTTTTTCATTTCTTTTTTTTTTTTAGTTCCTCGAGTTCTTTTTGTCATGTGGAACAAAAAACATTCACCATAAATAGAACAAAGAAAGATATGACAAAGCAAAATGATTGCATATTGTGTGCTTCATAGGGGATGAAGTGAATTGCTCCATTACTCAAAAATAGCGAGCTTCTTAGAGATGAAGGTTAACTAAAACACAATAAATGTTCTGTATTTTGCTCCTTAGCTGGAGCCTTAAGAATGCAATACTGCTACTTATTTTCTTAATAATTAAATTAAATGCATATTGCACTTTCTATAAAACCCATCAACATTGGATTTACTATTCCAGATACTACTCGAAAACAATCCAGAATTGGGCTTGCTCTGATCACACTGTGGCAAACCTTGTCTTCTCAGCCAGCCGTAGATGAGTATCCCGTGCCTTCCCAATTTTCCCTTTGTGCTCTTTCATAATGAAAGCATTGAGGAAAACTTACAGCTGTGCAAAAGACACACTGGCATTCCTGAAGTGTGGTCATCTTGTCCAGAGACTGCTCACACAAGCAGAGTTTGCATGTGATGAGGGGGGCAGGAGCCAGGTCTCCAGGCGCTGGGTTTTCAGCAGTCATGGTGAGACAGTAGAGCCCACCAACAGAGCCCATCAGTCTGTCTTCAGCCTTCCTCAGCCTCGATCCCTGCAGCAAAGGCCAAAGCAGAAAACACATCCATTGATACAGTTATCCTTTGACCAACACGTCTGGGGACCAGCTGGGCAAATCAACACTACCAGTGATCTTAGAAGTACAGCTGAGCTTTTCTGAGACCCATGAGCTGGACAGTTGGCTCTCTTGGCAAAATACTCCCAGAGCCCTGAAATTTAAGATGACTTCACCTCACAGTCCTGATTCATATCATGGAGGGGATGGAAGATGTAGCTCAAGGGTATGAGGTTTCAGCTGGGCAAGAAGAGTACACGTGGGAACATGGTGATGATGACTAGCAGTGGGATACACCTGAAAACTGCTGAGGGAAGACTTTCGATCTTCTCATCACAAAAAAACAAAAGTATGTGAAGCGGTAGGTTAATGAGCTTTAATACTCACTTCATATGTACATACAGAATATCACACAGGATATTGCAGATGTAAGCAATTTTTGTTTATCAATTATGTCTCAATAAAGCTGCAGCACGAGAAAGGAATCGCTACTACAGGCCACCATAGCATTTACAAGCTATGTCACCACCCACTGATTCAACAGCTCCAAAAATACATAAAAATATGGTGTCACTCAAAACAGTTGTGAGGAACTACTATATGATCCGACAATTGCTACCCCAGATATGTGCCCCAAACTGAAAAGTAAGATCTCAAGTTCAGAGCAACATTATCCACCACATCCAAAAGGTAAAAACAACCCAAGTAGATGAATAAACAAACACAGTGTTTGCATATCATGAAATATTACTCAGCTTTGAAAAGAATCTATATTGTGACACATGCTACAACCCAGATGAACCTTAAAAACACTGTGAAAAGCTAAATATGTCAGACAGAAAATGGCAATTGCTAGGCTGGGCACGAAGGTGCATGCCTGAGATAGGAGGATCGCCTTGATTTGGAGGCCAGCCTATAAAGAAAAGAAAGGACAGAAAAAGACAAGACAAGGACAACAACTAAATCATTCTGCTCGTAGGAGGTACCTAGAGTTGTCCAAGTTATAGAGACAAACAGTAGGTCAGGGGTCACAAGGACCAGCAGGAGGAGGTGGGAAGTTATTATTGAATAGATACAAAGTTTCTGCTTGGGATGATGGGAAAGGTCTGGAAATGAATGGGATTGACAGTCACACAGCAACCAACGTACAGAATGTCACTGAGGTGCACAGTTAAAATGGCGGCGATGTGGAGCCATTTATGTGAGCCATAACCTCAGCACCCTGGCAGGCTGTGGCAAGAGGATCTTGAGTTCAAGGCCAACATGGGCAACTTCGCAAGATTCTCCCTGAACTTCTAAAATGAGTGAAGAATGAATGAGGGCTGGCGATGTAGCCAAATATGACAGCCTCTGCTCAATCTCCAGAATCACACACACACACACACAAAAAGTCTGAAATGATAAATTCTGTCATCTATTTCACCCCAATTTAAAAATTTAGAATGTAATTGTTCAATATGTGCCTACACATATATTATTTCATTTAAAGCATATGCAATCATGATTATTGACTTAGTTTTATAGATTAATTGACGTAGTGACTAAGTCATCCCAAGGTTCCCAGAGCTTATATGTGACACAGCGTAACATAGATCTCCACATGCAGGGGCCACGCCCTGTGGCTGAAGGGTTTCACCAGAGCTGCCTCTTCAGTGGGCACTCTAAGGAGGGCCAGAGGGGGAGAGAGAAGAAAAAGATGAAGTCCCTGACCACAGCTGTCCTTAAGGCCACTGAATTTATACAGAAATGAAATCTGTCTCCAAACATGGTATGACTATAGGAAAAGATATCGCTGG
>PVKN010009388.1:0-23832 GCA_004027915.1 Capromys pilorides
CTAAAGTATGCTATTTCTCTTTCATTTTTTCTGTTTTTGTTTAAGACAGGATCTTACCACTTGGTCCAAGCTGGCCTTCAACTCCCAGTCAAACTCACAGGTAACCCTCTTGACTCAGCTTCTTGAGTGCCAGCAGGCCTGGCTCTCAAAGTGACTCTTTCAAAAAAAATTTAAGCCATTTTAGGTAAGTCAAATCCTCGTAAATGCTGAGAGCCTTCGCTTAGGGCTTAGAAGCACCTTTACTGGTTCAATAGTCACATTAGCCTGAAGAAACCAAATACTTGCACCGTAACTAAAGATCTTCTATAACTAAATGGCATAAAATTTGCCAAGACTTTATAAACTGCATTAGCGGCAACCCAGAAAACCACACCACACATCTCTAGAAACCCAGGGCCATTGGCAGTTCTGTTCCTCATAGCCTACTTCCCTTCACACCCCTGTTCACAGACTACACAACACATTTGAAAATCTGTGGATGGCCACGAGGCAGTGCCACAGGACATACTCGCAGAGCTCTGCAGGCGCAGCTCCCCAGGCTCGAGGCTGGTTCAGAGCACAGCCATTAAACATCTTTGGCATTTCTTAGAAACCAGTTCTGTGATTCATTTCACTGAGACACTAGTGCTCCTGGCTGGGCACAACACAGGCCCACCTGCCCTGTCTTCAACAGCAGAAACCAGGAGAACTTTTTGCTCTCTGGCTAGCAAAGGGTTTCCTGGGCTTGACAATGACAGCAGCTCAGGAATTCCAGGACTGACCTGGGGTGAGCCCACTGCTGCCTCCCTGAGCTTCGCCTCAGCCCCCTTGGCCGAAAAGGAGACCTCATCACTTAGACACATTTAACACAGACTAGGGCTGCAGCCACCAAGATGCTGCCTGAGGAGAGGCCTTTGTCATCAACAGGTACAAGGTTTCTTTTCCCAGCACTACTGGATTTTAGGCAGCTCTCTGACAATTATGTACTGTGTCTCTCTTTGTTTTTTGTTTTTTTTTTGTGAGAAGTATGTCAAAACAAAACAGCTTAATACTTAAAAGAACATTTTAACAAAACTATATTATTTCTTTTTGTTGTTGCTTTTATTATTTATTTTGAGACTGGCTTTCACTGTATAGTTCAGGCTAGCGTTGAACTCACAGTAATCCTCCTGACTCAGCCTCCAAAGTGCTGCGATTACAGGCATGCAACATGTGTCCAATTCTAAAATCATAGTAATCTAGTGATTATTTATCCATGAGACCCACAAGGGTAGATATTCTCACAGGTGCTAGAGAGAGCCTCTGCTTGAACAAACTGGTTAGGTTCCTGAGCATTTCTTAGGCCTGGAGCATTTCCTTCTAAAATCACATGAATTTCCCAGCCTGGACACGTGAGTCTGCTGCCCACCCTCTACCATCAGCAGGGTCACCTGCTTCAGCCTAACCTAGCCTCAGCAGGAATCCTACCCAAGAGTCTCACAGACTGGGCTGGAGTCCCTTTCCACTGGGCATCAGCCACCAACTCCCCTCCTCTCCCTGGCTCCAAATTCTGGCCTCATTGTGCTAGGACCAGGCACAATCTCTGTGCTCCTCACCAGGGTGCCTGAGGCTCTGGTAATGGGACTCACACTAATAAAGATCAGCAAGAAGTGTCCTGGACCATTTTTCTCTTCCATGGTGAATATTGGTTTTCCCAGTGCCTTCCTGAAAATGGAAGTGGGCACCAGTGGCAGGATAGAGCTGCACAGTGGAGTGCATGCTCCACACAGAGCACCTGGTTGGAGCTCTGCACATGGAGCAGCTGCCCTGCCCAAGTGTGCTGGAGCAGCACACATCTTGCATCTCCCATCCAGGGAACAGCAGCTCTCAAGCCTCTCAGATCTTCACCAACATCAGCCAGGGCCAAAAACTGGTGCCACTGGAGAAAGGCCGTGCGTGTGCGTGTGCGTGTGCGTGCGCATGTGTAGCATTTGGGCCAAGTGCCTCTGTCCTGAGCTATATCCTCAGTCCTATTTATTTATTTAATTTTCAAGGTCTCACTAAGTCACTAAGTTGCCCAGACTGAGCCCAAAGTTTCAATTCTGCTGCCTCAGGCTTCCAGAGTGCTGGGATTACAGGTATGCACCATCATGTCTGGCCAACATCTTCCTTACAAGAAGGGTGATTATTTTTCTAAATGTTACAAGCCAGCATAATTTGAGAAGGTGTGATGATATTTCAGAGCCAAAAGCAAAGCTATTTTAGGGCAGAAGAATCTAAATTCACAAACACCTTCTTCACTATGTCAGTGCGGATGCTAGACAGCAGGACTGGCGCTTCAAAATTAGATCCACAGCTTGCTTTTCACTCTAGAGAAGCTGCATAGTTCAAATCCACAGTGCAGGAGAGGGAGTGAGAAACAAGGAAAGCTACAGAGGCCATGGGTCTGGCCTAGAGATGTCTCCCTCGGTCCTTCAAACAAGAATCCCACCCTAGTCCATAGCACAACTCAACAACCTACCCTCTACTTTCTGGTCACAGGAAACAGATGTTTACTTAAGCAGAAATTCTTAGAGACAGAAATGGGCACATGATGACATTAATTTGAGACAAGGTCTCTCTATGTAGCCAAGTCTGGTCTTGAATTCACAGCAAACTTCCTGTCGCAGCCTCCCCAGTACTGGGACTACAAGCATTTGCCACCACAGCAGGCTCATTAGCAACACTAATCCTCCACACACCCCTATAAGAACCAGAAGAACCGTAAGGCCTTGCTGACTCTGACCACTTGGCGAAGACCTGAGCATATACAATTGAGTGCAAACAGTTGAGGCAACACAGCACAAGGAGCTGACCGTGCTCACTGGGGTCAGGCTCTCCATTTAGAGCCACAGAAAAGATGGCTCCACTACCGGCTGACCTGGTGCAGCAAATAGAGGTGCACACTGATGTGGGACCACACGGGCTCGGTAAGACTCATTTCCTGTTGTGTAGAGTAAGGCAGCTGCTGAGGTCAGCTGTGACCAGCACACAGAAATGAGCGGGAGAGGGTGCAGCCAAAGAGGAGGTGAAAGGCGCTCCCTTGGAGTCAGGCTTCAGTTTTTAAATAAAAATATTTCCCCAGTGAAATTATTCCTGTTTCTGCATGTACAGACTTAGTAAAACAATACAGAAGCATCCAGGGAAAACTGTAAAACATGACTAAGCAAGTCCTTCCTCTCGTCCTCAAGTCCCTTTAACAACTGACAAGCAGTCACCACTGTCACATACCCTGGGCAACCAAGGGCAAGCTACAACTCCTCCTAAAATGGTTCTATTCCTCAGTGGAGCTGGTCCTTGTACGTAATGCATCTTCATTCTTTTTACGGTCCCTCCCTTCCCTCATCTTTAGAAGCAAAGCTAGAGTCCTGCTGGCTGCCTGGGTGACTGGAAGAACTCCGAGAGCAAGCAGATAAACCTGAGCAAATTCCAAATCCTACACAGCAAGGCCTGGATTTGGAGCACCAATTTTTTTGCTGGGTATGACAGTGTAGGCCCACAATCCCACCACAGAAAGGCTGAGGCAAGAGGATTATGATTCCAGGCCCAGGCTTGAGAACCAAGTGACTCTGTCTCAACATAATTTTTTTTTTTTTTTTTTTTTCTCTTTCCAAGAGCAGAGGATATAGCTTACTGTGATGGCTCTGGGTACAATTTCCAGCACTATGAAAATGAATTTATTTTTACACAACCACTGAGTGCAAAGGCTCAGACAGACCAGATTTCAAACACTGGTTTTGCCCTGAGATGTCTGTCTGTCTGTCTGTCTTTTTGAGATAGGTCTTGCTATGCACCTCTGGCTGCCTTGAGCTTGCAACGATCCTCCTGCCTCAGCCTCCCCAATGCTGGGATTACTGGTGTGCCCCACCACACCCAGTATATATATTTATATAGTAAACACATATGAATATATTTATTATGCATCACAAACAAATGCTGATAAAGGGGAAAATACAATAAAATAAAAACTTAACAATTAAACCACAAAAAATGAGATTGGCTTTGGTACTTTAGTTATTTTTGGTGACTAGCCTACTTTTTTCATGAAAAACTAAGAATTAACTCTTATATTTTGTATGAGGATTAAAGTAGATAAGGTGTAGAACATTTACACAATATGCTGTAAGACATGCAGCACTCAAAAGAAGACCATTTCATTTAATTAAAAGAGATTTGGCAATTTAAGGAACACAGCTTAAAATCCATCATTCTACCAGGAGTGGTAGTGCACACCTGTAACCCCTGCACTCAGGAGGCTGAGACAGGAGGATCACTTTTGGTTGAATGCAAAGCCAGCCTGCACTACACAGTGAGATCCCCATCTCAAAACAAGAACAAAGACCCACCATTCCGCAAGAGCTTGGGAGCAAAGCTGTGAAGCAGAGGCGTAAGATAAGAAAACACCAAAGCAAGGCAGGAAGCACTCAGGCTACAGGCCTGACAGTGCCCACAGTGCTGACAAGAGAAGGACGAGGACCACGGCCAAGCAGCTGAAGAGGCTCTGTGTACTGAGTCAGGGCAATGGCAACACCATGATGCATGAGTACCAGAAGGTGGGGTGCACTTGGTCAGAAGAGCATGAGATTCAGAGATGAAAACATGAAAAGCACGCAGCCTGTTAGTCATCTTACAAGGCATGTTCTTATAATGTAAAAGACACCCTACTGAGTAACAGACCTAGGGTGATCAGAAGGCCTTGCCTCTAGCTCCACAGATCTGACAGAGTTCCAAAGTTTCAAGGCAACACATGTCTCTACCTACAGGAAGTGGTACCAGCTTCACTGCTAGTACTACTCAACCAGCCCATTTTTGTCTAAAAAACCAGAAGGGCTCTGAGTGTTCGCTTTCCAAATATTTTTTTGGAAGTTCACACTAGTTAAGAGCCAGAGAGGTAGCTCAGTGGCACTCGCCTCACAAGTGCAAATCCCCAGATCCACAACAATGAATTAACTGAGTCAAAAGATATCTCAGTAGTCTAAATGTCTGCGTGGCAAGTGCAAGGACTCTGGGTTTGATCCCTGGCACCTCATGCCATGCCAGCCACAGAAACTGGGTGTGATGGCGCATTCCTGTAATCATAGCACTGGGGAGGCTGAGACATGAAGATCACTATAAGTCCAAGCCATATAGTGAGACCCTGTACCAAATAAATAAATAAATAAATAAATAAATAAATAAATAAATAAATAAATAGTTTCAAAAAGAAACAAGCCAAAAACAACAGGAAGGAAGGAGACGGATCTATTTTAAGTGGAGAGGTGACCAAGAGATGGAGGGAGGGAAAAGGAAAGAAGTCAGATGGGCATTTGCAGTCCTGACTCCCCATGACGCTGTGACTTCCATGGACCACACACAGTCGATTCAAACAGCAGCGTTATAGTTGTCCACATGCCCAGGAGACCCATTCACACTACAGCACAAGTAAGAGAACCAGAACCACCCTGCCTCGTAGGATTTTACTTCATTCTATCAGCTAAGTATGGTGGGCTCTTCAGAGTACCACAGCCAATATACAGGAGGTTACAGCAAAAGGTGACTTATCTGTTAAAAATGACAAAGCACGCCAAGTTCATTCAAAGATTAACAAATCTGTCTGGGTGGTGAAATAGGGTGTTGGCATTTAATAAAGAATTACACAAAAGAACTTACCAGTAGAATCAAGAGTTACTAGGAGAAATTATTCACAGGGAAGTATTTTCTCAAAACTAATCAGCAATGTGAAAGAAGTTTTAAGAAAATACTCCCCAGGTGTTGGGGAATAGCTCAGTAGAATAAGCACTCGCCTGGCAAGTGCAAGGCCGAGTTCAATCCCCGGTCCAGCAAAAAAAAAAGAAAATACTCCCCAAACCAGAGATTTTTCACCTAGTAAATAGGCCTCATTGTTCACAGTGGACCAAGCAAAAAGTGCAGGGGAATCATCTGGAAAATATGAATCACCTCTAAGTGGAACCAGCTTTTTATGTTCAACAGTATTGATTAAAAGGAAGGAAGAAAATAATAACTCTCTTTCGCAGAGACAAAACGGCTGTTATGTTGGGAGGCTTCTGTTTCTCAGTATAAAGTCAAATTTATGACACTTATTAATTATACCATATAACAATTTGCCTGCAGGCTCTTTGCATTGTTCCTCCAACTCTTTCCTCCCTATTGTTAAGTCCTAGTATCTTCCTGAAGGAGAAGTGGAATAAAGCAGCACCTAGGCCTTCTGTTAATGCTTACTGAACTTGCAAACACCTGCCAGGCAAAGGGCACCTGAGAAAATTGAGTATGTGGTCAAACACATGTAACTGTTTCCCAACAAGTCTGTACAAGCTGATGACTATAAAAATAGAAAATGCAACTTTAAAAACTTGGCTGTATAGCACTCAAGAGGTCACAACAGGAGGACTGCCTTGAGTTCAAGGCCAGTCTGGGCTTCATACTAAAGTCCAGGGCTAGCTTGAATAACACAGTTGTTATGGTTTATGTCTAGTTGTCCCCTTAAAGGCACATGCACGCATGGGGTAGGAACTTCTAGGGTTTGTGACTGATTAACTCATGCTCCACTGGGATTATGGATGTGAATGCTGCTGAGATTGTGGGTATGAGTACTACACCCAGCCTGGGGTGGATAGCCTGAATGTGATTTAAGGGAGACAGACTGGTTCTCTGCTGCCATTGTTGCTGTTACTCCTCCCTTTTGCTCTTGCTGTTTTGCTGCCTCCTGCCACCGTGAACTACTACCTTCTGCCATATGCCGTCTGCCTTGGAGCCAGCTGAGTATGGACTGAAACCTCCATTAACTGAGCTAAACAAACCTTTCTTCATTTTGAGTGTTGGGTACTCATTTATCCCAGCAACGAGAGAAGAGTAACTGAGACACAATTTGGTACCAGACAGGTGGGGTCGTTGCTGTGGCTGAACTTGACCATGTGCATTACAAGCTTTTGGGAATGACTTATGGGAAGACATAGGAAAGGTTCGGAGATGTCGCCTAAAGAGAAGTGCTGGAACAGCTTTGGCTGTTTTGCATGGGAGATTGTGGTTAGAGCTCAGACCAGCAGGCTGATAGAAATTCTCCCTGTAAAGACCAGGCTGGGGAGGTTTCTTCTGGGAAGAAGAACTGCATTGGTTGTTGGATTCCAATGTATGCTTTGATTTGGCAGAAAGTTTGTCTGCATTTTGTTCACGTCCAGAGATTTTGCCTGAGACTAAGATTAGGCACCACGGACTGACTAATCTCTCAAAAGAAATTTCAAATCAGTCAAATTTGAGACAGTGGCATAGCTATGGTTGGTGCCTTTTAGTCAGATTTATGTTGAGAATTAAGAGCAAAGAGCCCAGCAGGATGATTTAAAAGGTGAGTTTTGCCAGAAAGTAAGATCCAATAAAGCTGTGGAATACAAAGATAGAGCAGAGAGGATCTCCATTGCCAGTAAGGAACAAAAGAATAAACAGGACAGCCTGAGGGTAGCACAGAAGGTGGCAGGTCGCCACTCTTTGCAGACTCATAATTGGAAAGGTCAAGGACTTTGCCTTGAGGGGAAAGCCTCAGAACCCCATGTTCTACAATGGCAGCGGCAGCCATACCAGGTTCCAGAATGGCACTTGCACAGAGAATCTGTTCCTTGCAACTGGGATGAGAGTGCTCTGTGAACCAGGCATTCAACCCCTACAGCAAAGAAAGAAGAAAACCTGGCTATTGCTCCAGTTGGCAGCAGCTCGTGGCATCATCCATGTGGCATAGGTTTTAGGTACATGTAAAATGCAGGAGTTCTGAGGTTAAGAAGGCTTCCAGCTAGATTTCAGAAGGCCTGGGAGGCAAGGTAGAGGGCCCCTGGGAGGGCAGTGTAGAAATCTGTGAGAAAACTATTGAGTGGAAAACACAAAAGCTTGGAAAAGCCAAGAATGTGGATCATTTAAGGGAAACTGCAAGGAAGGAGCAAAGTCAGCCTTAGAGAGAAGCTATAGGAGCTACAACCACTAGAAATGCCAGAGGGGCAGAGCCACATGGAGCTCACAATTTGCTAGATTGCTTTGACTGTTCCACATGGAACTACAGGACTTAATGTTCGCCCTTCTGATTCTAGACTTGCTTTGGTCCCTATGCTTGGTATCCTGTTGTGTGTAACTTTTGTAATGATAATGTTTATCTTATGCCATTGAATGTTGGAAGTATTTAACTTTTCATCTGTATAGGGGCTCCAAGCTAAGAGTTTGCCTTAGATCTTGGAAAAGATTTCGGAGTTAGACTTTTTAATGCTGAAACTGTAGGACTTTGGCAATTCTTAGAGGTAGACTATAATGCCTTTTGCACAAAGGGATGTGCATGAGACTTTGGGGGTCCAGTGGTAGAATGTCATGTTTTGTGTCTAGTTGTCCCCTCAAAGCCTGACGCAGTCATGGGACAGGGACTTCTAGAGTTTGTGATTAACTCATGACCCACTCGGATTATAGGTGTGAGTACTATACCCAGCCTGGGACCGATAGCCTGAATGTGATTTAAGGGAGACGGACTCGCTCTCTGTAGCCACTGTTGTTGTTTTACCTCCCTTTTGCTCTTGCTATTTTGCTGCCTTCTGCCACCATGAACTGCTACCCTCTGCCATATGCCTGTCTGCTTTGGAGCCAGCTGAATATGGACTGAAACTTCCAGTAACTATGAGCTAAATAAACCTTTCTTTTCTTTATTTTGAGTGCTGGGTACTTGTCCCCACAACGAGAGAAGAATAACTGAGGCAATGATGAGATCCTGACTAAAAATAATAACAATAATAATTACAATAATAATAATAATAATATTGGTTATAAAATGTCTATTTCAAATGTTCATTTTTGGAGCTACTTGGACAAGAAGAAAACAGTTCTTGTTTTGTTTTATTTCATTTTTAGATAAGGTCTCATTATGTAGTTCAGGCTGACCTTGAACTTCCTTAAGTAACCCAGGCTGGCCTGAATCTCACAGCAATCCTCCTGCCTTAGCCATCCAAGTACTGAGATTACAGGCCTATGCCAACATAGCCAACTAAGATGAAAGCAGTTCTGAACAATGTCAAGACATGCTTTCCATGTGGCCAGTGCAAGATTCTACCAATAGCAAATGCCTCCCACAAATGGCCAAGGACATGGGGATTTTTAAATTTGTTACTTTTAGGGCCAGGGAAGTAGCTCAGAGTAGTGTGTGCTTCACAGACAGGCATGAGGTCCTGGGTTTGGTCTCCAGCTCTAAACACAAACCAACACATAGATAGACAGACAGACAGACAGACAGAAAACCTTTATTAAGGTAGAAAAACTGGAGATATTGAAGATATAGTCTTACTTTTCAAAGACTGTTGGAATATATTGACATATAAGACATCTTTTGAGAAATGTCTATTTATCTATAATGTATGAATTAAAAACTATAACCAAGTATCAGAAAAACATAAGCTTATAATTAAGTTATAATGAAGCCTCTTGGGGTAACACAGAATACAAAAGAGGATAGTCTTATACGTGAAGAAAATATCAGCGCATACTTACAATATGTAACAGTTTTAACACATCCACAAACCTGTAGGAAACAGCAATGAGAAAAATGTTTGAAATGAGCTGGCAGTTGGGGACACAGGCTTGGAAACTATGGGGCAGGGACTCACACTTTCTCTGAGCTCATGATCTCCTCAGCGATGTGATGAACTTTGCTTTTCATTCCAGTGCCTTCCTCCTGTGGACAAGAGAACATTAAGGAAGCATGAACGCAAGCCATGCATGGTGGTACACACATCACCCCAGCACTTGGGATGCTGAGGCAGGAGAATCACAGCAAATTCAAGGTCAACATGAACTACATAGTAACACTGTCTCAAAAAAAGGCAAAAACTCATAAAAGGATGATGAAGCTAGCTATGGCTATGAGAACTTTAGCTCTGATTCTTTTTATAGTACAGACCACAGCAAAGGCAAACCTGGAAGGTCAGATGAGAGATAAACCATGACGCAGAACTGTGGAAAATAAGTGGTAATGCATGGTCTACAGCAGCCCTGGGCCCTGTAGGACACAACCTCTATGCTTTAAAAGTCTTATCTGAAAGCTGGGTATATAGCCAGGAATGACAGTAAAAGTCTGTAACTTCAGTGTTCTGGGAGCCTGTAACAGGAAGACTGCATTTATAAAAAGAAAGAAACCATACACAGCTGCCATTCCTCAGGAAGGAGTTTTAAGCACAGTTGATTCAAAGATCACGTACCAGTCCTGAACTAATAACCATGATTACGCATGAACAACTGGATAATAATTATTTTCAAAAAAATAGGGGGACACCCACTCGGGAGCCCCCTCCTGTCCCTCTCTTGGAGCTTTCTTTCCCTCAATAAATATGTTCTGCTCATTAAAAAAAATAATAAGTAGCAAATCCATGCTTTTCTAGAAAAATAGATTGCTTTCGATGATTTGTATCTGGACAGTTTCATGCTTATAAAATACTGAGTCCATTTTAAAATGAGAAATCGACTGTGAGGCTGGAGGTGGAGCACAGAGTGCAGTGTGGCTCAGCATGCACTCAGCCCTGGGTCTGCTCTCCCAGGCCAACATAAGGAAACTCTCGCTGTGGAGCTCCCGCTTTGGTCAGACCAGTACAGGATCCTCTGGTGATAGCTACTCTAACCTTCTCCCTGCTTCTGCCAGACACTGCTCTTCCAGGACCTGGCCAGAGGGAATGGTGTAGGATGGCTACTCAGAAATCTGTTTTTTTTCCCTAGGGAGATTTCTGCCCCCCACCCCCCCACTGCAACAGGTGACAAAAACACAGGCCAGAGGAAATTGTGGAATTTTGTTTGTTTTTCTTCACTTCTTAAAAACTGGCTACACAGATGAGTGGGTTTTGCTTTAGCAGATTTGCACCGACAGAGAACACACTTTGCTTTTTCCATGCCTTCATCACCCTGCCACTGCCCTCCTTCTGTTCCATATTTCTGGAGGTTCCAATGTCAAGATGCACTCACGCCTATCACTATTCCCTGCCGTACACCCTGTCCCTTCCTCTGGCCTACTTGTAGTCTCCCTTCTCCATGGCACCACTGGTGGATTCCATGTACCAGGATCATCAGGAAGGTCTCCAGGTCCACTCAATTTCTTGCAAGTGACAGAATTTTGTCCTTCCCTATGGTTGAATAATGCAGACCACATTGTCTTGACCCATTTGTCCAACGAGGGGTGCCCAGGCTGGACCCACATCCTGTCTACTGTGAACAGTGTGACAGTAATCAGTGTGCAGAGGTCCCCGAGGCACGCAGGCTCCACTGTTTTTCAAGGTCATCACCAAGGAGCAGCACAGCTGCACCACATGGTGGCTCTGTACTTGGGCTTTTGGGGGACCCCACACTGACTTCTGCAGGGGCTATACTGATTCATGTTTCCCCAGTAATGCAGCGGGGCTCTTTGGGCATCCTTACAAGCATTCACTGTTTTGGGCCTTCCTTTTCATCTTTTTTTTTGTTTGAGACAGGGTCTCCCTGCAGATGGAGTTCAGGCTCACTCCAACTCATAGCATTCTTTCTATCTCAGAGAGCTGGCATTACAGGTGGGAGCCACCATGCCCAGCACTGTTAGTTGCATTCTGATGGTAACAGCAATTCTGACTGGATGAGAAGGAATCTCAGCATGGTGCTAATCAGCATTTGCCCATATCATGATTCTAGAAAAAAGACAAGTACACACAATATTTAAAGAACTTTGATAACTCCATCGATCTTAGACAACTCAGGTTAAAATGAGAAAAATAAGCCAGGGTAGTGGCACACACCTGTAAATCCCAGCACTCAGGAGGCTGAGGCAAAGGATGGCCAACCTTGGTCTATATAATGCATTCAAGGCTACCCTAAACTACATAATGAGATCCTGCCTCCAAAAAAAGAGAAAGATGTAAGTGGGCAGTTCACCAAAGATTATATTGAGATGGCCAAAGTAAGTATATGCAAAGTTATTTGACATAATTAGTTACTTCAACCACTGAATAGCTATAATACAAAAATCAGAAAATATAGGTCTTGCCAAAAATATAGAGAAACTGAAAGCTTTATACACTGCTGAGGGGGATGGTATTCCTTACTTCTGTAATTGCATTTGGAATTCCTGCTCTCTCACAACATACCCAAAGACAGAACTTGCATTTTTGATCCTCCTTGGTATTCTGACATCATTTCCAAGAGGTAGGACTCAGCGCCATATCTACCTGTCACTACAGTCTCTGAAGTGAGGAAATCACGTTCTAGCATTGCATAGTGAGGTTACTAAGAGAAAACAGCTCTGCTGCCAACTGACTGGCTGCCTGCCTGCCGACATCATGGATCCTTAGACCACCAGGCGTGGCCTCAATTTCACAGTCCCTGGCGACTCTTGGAGATTCTAAGCTGGAGTCTGAGATGGAGCCAGGAAGTGGCTGCTACAAGAGGAGATGAAATAGTCCCAGCCATTTAGAAGTGAAAAAAACAAACCACAGGTACAAATAACTGCACAGAATAACTCTGCTGCTGTCTTAAGAAGAAAAAGATCATAACTGGCCATGTGTGTGAAATCAGAAAAGATGACAAAAGACCCTGTCCTAAAACAGACCCCCAAGTATGACGTTTTGATATGCTGACCACTTTGAATGACAGGAAGCTTCAAGGTCCATGATGCTACCTTAGATACACGATCTCTCTGGCCTGTCTGTGCTTGGCCAGGAAGTGGCTCAGTGGTTCAGTTCTTGCTAGCATCAACGAGGTCCTGGTTTCCAACCCCAGCACTGCAAAAAACCTTATACACTTGTCAGTGCTCCCATAGTGCAAGGAGGGCTACTCTGGAACTTTGTTTAACTGAAACATTCTTCAAAAGAAATAAAATTGCCTTTAGGAAGGGTTTCATTAACCCTTGAAAGCTAACTAGTAGAAAATATTGAAAGACCTCCACCTATTTATACAATAGGTATATTCCTATTTTTCCTAAAACTGCAATCCGCACAACATTTATCTGCACAGTAACACAATCTGTGCTCACAAAGCAATTCTTTTTAGGGGTGTGTGGGAGACAAGGTCTCACTGCGCAGCCTCAGCTGGGAGAAACTCACAGCGCTCTTTTTGCCTCAGCCTCCTGGTGCAGGAGTTCTAGGCATGCACCACCGCACTGGCTCTCCAAGGACTTCTGCTGCTGTGCTTCAAACTATCCTTGAAGATGGCAAGCAAAGGTTTCCTTGTGAGGGAAGCTGCCTTTAGGTTCTGCCCTGCCACTCCCAAAGACAGAGGAGTCTGTGCACACAGGACTCACAGACCATAAGCTGGTGGGCTGTGTTCATTGGCTGGTGCACGTTCATTCCCTCTGTGATGACTTTATCCGCCCTGCATCCTTCTACACACAGCTCAGGATCCACCACCATGTGTGCACTCCTCAGTGAGAAGAGCTGCACAGGGTGATGGTCCCCACCATAGAATCAAGGACCAACCACATCGCTCTGCATGTGCGCTGCATAACAGGAAAACGTAAACATAAATTCAACTAGCGGCTTGAACTACATGACGAGGCCTGTTCAGATTTCAAAATCCTGAGATCCTACATACTTCTCTGTTCATCCTTTTAAAATAGGAAAACTAAAGAGCTAAATAACGATAATTATTAGAAGGCGAATCAATGGATCAAGAGAAATTTCACAGTGGACAAAAAGTCAGACATCTAAGAAAAAAAAACAACTGGTAAGACTAATGATGAAGGTGGGCATTGTAGTGGATTTCTAACTGGTGGTCAACTTCGTACACCCAGCTAAATTCAACCAGCATGGTGCTGGGTGTGGAAGGCCCACCTGAGGATTGTTGCCAGAAGCATAAAAGGCAGAATGGGAGAAGCTGTTGAGATGTTGTTACAGATGCAGTTTGGAGAAGCTGTTGGTTTTCTTGCACTGTTGTGCTGGATGACCTTGTCACACTGACTTCCCCAAGGAACTTGGCTGTTCTTGTTAGAGGAGAAGCTTGGAACCCTGTTGTCTCTGAGAATGGCTACAGTTTATTTTGAGGGACCTCCGGTCCTCATCTTGAGCATCACTTCCTGGCTCCCAAGATGGTGCACTGCTCAGCCTCATGAAGCTTGTTGCATTGGCTTCCTGATGGGAACTCAGCTTTCCTCATTGCTGGAGGACCTTGAGGCTGGCTGTGGTACGTTTGGGGAAGCTCTGGTGGTTACTTGGAGCTGTGCTTCCTGGCTCCAGTTCAGATCCCTCAGCCTGCTAGTGCATATCCTTCATCCCACTGACCTTTGACCTTCCCAGTAAAGATCCATGAAGCCTGCCTGCATGACTTTGTTGTGGGCTCTAGGCCTACAGTTGGACTTGCAGGAGGCACTGTTATGAGCTCTACATCTTCAGATGGACTCATGCAGGATATTAGGATCTGGGCCCTCAGCTGGATTCTTTAGTGTGTGGACAGATTCTTTAGTCTTTAGTGTGTGGACAGATTTCCTGCACTTCTTAATAAGATTCTTTGGGTGATTCCTTATAAACTAATATTATAAAATGTGTTCTATTATATTGTTCCCCTTAAAACTCCCTAACCCTGACAGGCATGGTGGTCCACTCTTGAAATCCTAGGATTCAGAGGCTGAGGCAAGAGAATCAGGAAAAAACCCACGCAAGCTTAGGCTACATAGTGAGTCAGAACAGTGATTCTTTTTTTTTTTTCTTCCTTTTTTTTGGTGGTACTGGGGATCAAACTCAGCACCTTGTGCTTGCCAGGCAAGTGCTTGTTCTACTGAGCTATCTCCCAGCCCCAGTGACTGATTCTGACCACGTCAACCAACATTAGAAAAACATACTTCCCTGTAGTCCTCAAGAAAGGCCTCATTTGGCATTTCAAAACTTTTCAGTTAATAAAATTCCCACTTAAATTATGTCACATTTCAAAGGAGATTGCCTGTTAAATAACAGCATCTCCAAAAAGCACACTGCTAGAGAAGTTGAAACATGAGCCATAAGTACACAAGTTATTTGTTAAGGTCATAAAACAAGTGAAACAAATCCCAAAACAATCCAGGCTTGCAAAACAGAACCTTTGATCTGAACCTACTTTTATGTTCTGATTTTCTGACAAAAGTCCAGCTCTTCAAACTCCTGTGTTCTCTTTTCCTGTTCTCACTATAGAATGCCTAGTGAAATTTACCTATTCTTATAGCACTATTACAGTCTCTTCCATCCTACTTTAGACTTATAATAAAAACAAAAAATGTTACCATTCAGATGGACCTAATGAGTATTTTTTTATCATTAGTAAGTTACCCCAAATATGAAGTAAAGCATAATTAATATCTAGGAGACAATGTTCTCTTCAGTTTTTCACTCAACTATTTATGAGGGGACAGATAAACGTTTAAGTTATTTAACAGAGAAGACTTGGAAGCCGAGCCTGGAGAAGCATGCCCGTAGCCTCAGGAGGCTGAGACAGGAGAATCACCTCACATTTGAGGCCAGCCTGGCTATGTAATGATTTCAACATTAGCCTAAACCTAAATTTTTTTTTAAATTTAACTAAGTTTAAAAATAAAGATTTGGAAAAGAACAAAGCAAATATACACGGAAGGTGAATAAGGTGAATATTCTAACCATCAAAGACAGACTAAAATATATGTTAATATTTGCTAATATTGTTATTACTATTGTTATTATTATTGGTTTTGTTTGTTTGCTTGTTTTTTGTTTTTTTGAGAAAGAGTCTTTAGGTTAGCTTTGAACTCACCTTGTAGCCTAGGCTGGCCTCAAACTAATGGCAATTCTGCCCCAGCCTTCTGAGTGCTGGGTTTACAGGCATGTGCCACCATTCCTGGAGCTACTACATTCATTTTTAGAGTGAACATTTATTAAACATTGAAATAATGAAAAATATATAACTAACACATTTCTGAAAAGGAACAATCAGGGTTAGCACGTCTCACTGACCCACCAACATATTCCACAGACACTGTTTGGCCTCAGTGAGTGATGCTCCCATTTGTCAGAAGAGGGCTCCAAGGCATGTCACCTGATTCGTGTAGAGCCCCCTTCTTCCCGTGCAATGAGACTGTACCAAGTCAGGTCCCATCCTGGCTACTTCCCATGCCCAAATGTGACACCTGTGCCCTCAGCACCCAGATAGGCAAGGACACACAGAGGGTGTGGGTGAATGACTCCTTCATGATGCCATGTTTACCTGAAGAGGTAAGCTTTTAAACTCCTGTTTGCTTTCCTGCAGTAGAGCGAGCATGCAATAACAGACAGCTACTGCTTTTTCTGAATCACAGGGATGTTTCAGGCCCTACCCAAGGCTGCACAGGGTCACTAAAGTCCATAAGACATGGAGCCAGGAAGGATGGTGCCCAGTCCTCCCGGAGACATCCTGGCCAGGACCACGCTGTGTGACTTCAAGTTCAAACAGATTCGTTGTATGTGAAGTCACACTGGGCTCACATCTGACTGCTGTCCCTGGAAGAAGAAATTTAGATGCAGACAGGTACCGGCACAGTGCCTCACAACCAGGAAACAGGCTGCCGAGGGCTTGGCAGTCACAGTGCAGAGGTGGTGAGTCAAAAGAACAAGGAAACAGTCTTCCTGCAGGTTCTGAGGTGCAAGGCCTGCTGTCAGCTTCATTGATAACCTTTGCCTGGCAGCACCGGGAAGTGACACATTCCTGATGCCTAAGCTATCTAGTTTGTGGACCTGTTTCATTGACCGACTTCTATGCTGAGGGTGGACTCCAGGGTCTGTGAGCACTGGCAGGGTGCCAGTGCATTGTCTTGACCACAGCCATGCTAGTTAGAAGTGGGAAGAGGGATCTCGTGGGGGTTGGACATAGCTCTCTCAGTAGCCAACAATGCTGAAAGGACACCCCTTGCCCAGCTTACAATCAGCCATCTGGATGTTCCTGCCGCTCAATCTGTTTCATATAAACAACATCTAACAGTAGAACCCTACCCAGCACTCACTTGGTGTCAGGACTCTTCTAACCAGTGTATAATCGTTCATCACAAGAATCTTGGAACACTAGGAAAGCATGCTCCTTTTGCTCTTTACAGACAGGGAAGCCATGGAAAAGAGAAATGAAGCTTTTGCCATCACAGAGCTAGAAGTGGTGGCAACACGAGGTAGACTGGCTCCAAAGACTATGCTCTGGCTGTGAAAGCCAATTACTTAAGCCAACAGCATTCGCCACATGTGGTCGGATGGGTCAGGGACGTCCTAGAAGGGGACAAGTGTGTTCTTGCCATGCTCATCTCTGACAAGGAGAGTGGGAGAAGTGGACACTGAGAATCCTGAAGAGGGGGAATCTTTCTCACCACCAGCACCAGGCCAAACCTGGGACAAGTCCACCCTTAAAGAGATAAGACTTAATAGTGATATCACTACATAGCACAGGTAAGGATGTAAAGCACATATAAGTGCACAATTAATAGTACTCCTTATTCCTAAAAAAGATGTGGCTGAATCTGAAATTGATAGCATTATTTTCCTTCAAGAAATCTAAGAAAGAGTAGCAATATAAGAACAATTCTATACATTTTCATTTGCAAAAATATAAAAAAGAAAAAGAAAAAAAAAGCCAGTGCGCATTAGTAAAAATAGTTTCTCAAACATTAACACATTAACACTGATACAGCTCAGTGGCACAAACGCCTGCCGGGCAAGTATAAAGACCTAAGTTTAATTTTCAAATCCACAAACAAAAAACCTCCAGGTAGTATTTACATAAGCTTTAACAGCACTCACTAGGGATTTTGTCCACATCATGCTGATCATTACCCACAAGCACTGCTTTTATTTTATGATGGGGGCTCAGATATATAGCACAGGCTGACAGGCAGCAACCCTAAGCCTAAACTTCCCAAATGCTGGGATTCCCAGGCATACACTCAAAGGTTGCTTTTACAAATACCAATTGTAAAAACAAAACAAAACACATAAGCATGGTAACAGGCCAAAAAGCAAAACAGGAATAATCAGTGACCAAAGCGTACCTGCTTATCCTCCAGCAGCTCTGGCTCTCCTTTACTGGACCCAGAGCTGCCATCTTCCTCGTCTGAGCTGTTGATGACTTCATCCTCTTCGGAGGGCAGGTCATCGAGGCTGAGGTCAGGGTCCCTGGGTCCCTCTGGAGCTGGTCCAGAACTGCTTCAACAGAAAATGAGCAGGAGCACAGTTGGTTACAAGAAGCACATAGGAACCAAGCCATCCTGTGCACATAGACTCCAGCCCCAAGCAAAGTGTCTCTGCTTTTGAGGGTGGAAGAGTCAAGACTGGTGACACTTCCCCTCTGAGTCCCTCTCAAGGCTGTGGACAATGCAAACTCCTTCACCCATAAGGCTTAACTCCAACACCACCTTGATGACTGGAAGGCAAGGAGAAAGTGAGTTTCCAGCTGTTTGTGCCCGCTGCTGTCTGGTGCAGGCCATTGTCCTTCCCAGCCCAGGTGAGCAAGTCCTCTGGGTGTAGACCAGAGGTCTCCACACACAGCTGGCTTGGCACAGGGGCAGCAGAGCCAACGAACACCTGAGGGCCTGCTGCTCTCGCTGATCCTCGGTGTTCAGAAGCCACACTCACAAAGTGCTGGGGACATATCTATGAGGTCTGCAAAGTAGCGATGCTGATTATAACCAAGTGCCAGCTTGGCGTGGAGGATTACCACTAGTTTGAGGCCAACCTGGAGTACACAGTGAGTGCCTGTCTCAAAAAGAAAGAAAGCAATCTAAACTACCATCTTTAAAACAAACAGGAAACAAAAACGCTCTAAGGCTGCAGGGCCCAGCAATCTGCACTGAAGAGTCCTCCGGGGCTGTGCCCGCCTGCCCCAGGGAGGGCAATACTCTCCATGGACAGAGTCCTGGATCTGGCCCCACCACTGTCTAGACCTGCAGGGGAATTCCACAGGAAAGTTCCAGGGCCCATGGAAACAATGCTTTCTGTTGCTCGTTTAAAAGACTCAGGAAAAAGCTGCCTTTGGAAACTGACTTTCTGCTGCCAGACTGCATGGACATGGGCATAAGAGAGAAGAGGCAGTACCACGTATACAGCGAACCGGGGAGCCACCACATGGTGGGGCAGCCACACCAGGACTCCTGTGAGAAGGCTTGTGCAGGGCTGACAGCCAGCTCCTGGCTGCCCCACGATACAGACTCCCTTGAGAAACTTGTGCTCATTCCTCAGCTGGGGCCACACAGCCTGAGGAGGGGCAGGGCAGCGCAGAGGCACCTCCTAGGGCCATAGCTTGCTTCCTCTCACTCAGTGCAGTGCTTCTCATCACCACTCTGATGGGCACTGCTTCTGGGACAGGGAGAGTCACACCCTGGGGTGGGGTAGAGGGAGGGTTGGGAGACAGGGTCTTGTTATGCAGTTAAGTCTAGCCTTGAACTCATTACATAGCTCAGGCTGGCCATAAACTCTTAAATGATAGTGATCTCCCTGCCTCAGCCTCCCCAGGGCTGGGATTACAGGCTAAGCAACCACGCCCACAAAGAGAGAGTTGTCCAGCAAGACTCGCTGTCTCTGGGAGCAACGATAAAAGCCAACCCGCTGTGTTGTCTAGTTTTGCAGGAATGAAATGAGAGCTGAGGACATAAGAGAGAACAGGCTGAGACAGAGGAGGGCTGGGATATAGCTTGGTGGCACAGCTCCTGCCTGCTAAGTACAAGGTTTGCAAGGTCCTGAGCTCGATTACAGATACCAAAAAAAAAAAAAAGAAAGCGCAGAAGCAGAAGAGACAGACCAGTAAACAGCTTGGTTGGGTTTCTGCGGCGTTGAGGATGAAGCCAGGGCTTCAGGATGGCAGGCAAGCGCTGTGGTTCACACTGCGACCCGCTCTAGGAGGAGCCCTCAGCGCGCAGGCCTCGCCGCAAAGCTCCCCCGAAATAAAGGCAACACTGCAACAAGCCCCGCCCCAACAAGTCAGTTTCCAGGTGGGGCGAGCACCCAAGGGCTTCCAGTGAGAGGTTCCTAGTGATAAGGCTTTCCGGCCTGAAAGTTTTTACTTTATTAATATCGTTGCTATCATTTTTTGCAGTACTGGGCATTGAACTCAGGGCCTTCACACCTAGCAATGTCACCAGCCATTTTTAATTTTTTTTTTTTTTTATTTTGAGACAGGGAGGGTCTTGCTAAATTTAAGCTCAGCCTTGAATTTTCAATCCTCCAGCCTCAACCTCTCATATTTTTTGTTTTGTGTTCTCTCTTTTGGCAGGGTCCAGCTAAACTGCCCAGGCTGGCTTTAAACCTACAATTCTCCTGACTAGCTAGGATAACGGGGTATGCTGCCAGGTCCCGTTTCTAAAACAAGGCTGAGGCAAGAGAATCACCAGACCTGGAGGCCAGCCTAGACTGTATAGCCTATCTTTAAAAAAAAAAAACAAAAGCTTTTCTAATCAGGCACTGGGAAATTGTTTTGGACTTCACAGCCTAAGAATTTCTGATAATAAGTAAACATGCTGTGGTGTGATAAGGAAAAAAGGTTTGTTTTGTCTAGAGAGCTGAAAGTTGCTTCTTGGTCAAACAACTTGACCAAGCTTCTAGGCAAAGCTATCATTAAACAAAGTTTAATGAGAGATAAAGACGGTAATCATGCTGTGTGTGATAGTGCATGCTTATAATCACACTCATGAGACTGAGGCAAGAGGATCGCCATGAGTCCATTCTGAGCTACAGAGTATGTCCCAGTCTCAAAAGATCAAAAACAAACAAAACAAACAAATAAATAAAAAGACCAAAAACAAACAACAGTAACTAACAAAAAAGTAGTACCCAGTTCACATCTGATGGATATGTGGAAGGAGTTAAAGTACAAAAGTTTGTATTTGGGAACAAGAGGAAAAAGTCAGGATCCAATCCCCAGTGCTACAAAGAACAGAAGAAGAAATTTTAAATATTAAAACAAGCTGGATGGTGCAGCAGCTGTGTGGTGCCAGCCCCGCCCGCAGAGCATGCTGAAACTGTGACTGAGACTGGGTATGGTGGCATGTGCCTGTGATCCCAGTGCTTGGTGGCTGAAAATAGGAGAATCACTACAAGTCTGATATGTGTAGTGAGACCCTGTAGACCCTCTACTAAACACACAAACACACACACACACACACACACACACACACAAGCAAGCTGGATGGATGGGGCTGGGGCTTGGTGTGTTACAGTGTTTGCCAAGCTGCAGGAAGCCCTGGGTTCAAACCCTAGCACTACAGAAACTAAAAACAGAACAAAGATCAAAATGCACTGCTAAGTCAAGGAGATAGCTCAGTGGCATAAGTGCCTGTCTGGCAAGCGCAAGGTCCTAAGTTTGATCCCTGGAAAAACAAACAAACAAAAAAACAACTAAACCACCCTGCTAGAAATGGTGGGCAACTTTCAGTGCCCCAATTGCTTTCTCCCAGAACCTTCCTGACTCTACCTCACTGCTCTCTTTCTTACCCCTCTGCCCTTTGCGGATGAGCTTAGGCTCTGCATGCAAACCTAAGTTCCTAAGATAAGAGCACCACACCCCATCGAAGCAGACTGCACAGCGCCCCTTGAGCACTCCCCACCACTTTGCGGTGGTGCAGGAGGCCCAGTCAGGCAGGGCTCAGCTGAGACAAGGATGGGGCCTGATGCAAGAGGGAGAAGCACTGCAGGCTCCACAGCTTCAAGTCCATGTCACCAGCAGGATGAGTGACATTAACTGAAACACATACAGGTTACAAAGGCTCTAATTTTAAAACAGTGCTACTCTGTATGTGGATATGGTGGTGCACATCTGTAATCTCAGCATCTAAAGGCTACAATCCAAGTTCTAGGACAGCTTGGGCTACAACATCATTCAAGGTCAGCCTGGACCACACAGCCAGACTTTCTCACAAAGCAAAATAAAAGAAAAATAAAGAGTTTAGTAATAAATCAGTAAAGATGGCTTGTAGGATCCACATTTACAAGTTCATTCTTAAAGTAGTTAATGAAAATCTTTTCCCACATAATTGTGAGCTGCTTCCATGTCAATCGAGGTAATTTTAAGAGTCTGACAATGAAACTAGGATCCCTTACACAGTCAGGAGTCACGGCTCCTCTATTCTCACCATTTCCTTCCCAGCGACAGGAAGATAATACCCAGCACTGTCTGCTCTGCGGAAAAAGAACAGGACATCACATTTCCTCTGTATCTTCCTGCCTTTAGAGTTCCTCTGGAGCCTGCAGTGGAGACAACAGTGGGCCGCAATGGCAACCAGAACAAAGACCTGACTCTGTTTCCCTAGATTGGCCTTTTTTTTTTTTTTTTTGTGAGACAGGGTTTTGCTTTGTTTTCCAGGCTGGCCTTGAACTTAGGGAGCTCCTCCTGGCTCAGCCTCCAGAGTTCTAGAAACACAGGCATAAGCATAGCTCCCCAAGGCAGTCCTGAATCACAAAGAAGCCTCATTTCTAGGAAACCTGAGAGAAAGTGAAACCATAAGTTGCTTCTTCCACAGAGGCCACCACACTTAGGCCCACAAGCTAGAATCCACACAGGCAGGTGAGGGCTGACTACTAAGTCATGGCTTCTTACAGTCACCGACGTTTCCTATACGCTAAATCCTGCACGCACACAGAGGCATCCACCGGAAGTAGGTCCTGCTACTCTTTCCTGTCAGATGTCCCACGTCTACTCCGTTCTGACAGAATTATCTTTAGAAAACTATTTAATCCATTTCCTCCAGGAGTTTTCAGGAACAGAAAACCTAGACGTGCTGAGCCAAGCCTTAACAGTTGCCAGGGTTCCTCACAAAGATCCACTGTGTGCCACCACCAAATTCAAACATTCCAGCAGGGGAAGGTGGCCACAGAGAGCAGACAAGGAAAGAAGGGCAAGGTTGCTGAAGAAAGTTCCAGAGCGCTGTCCCCTCTGCAGCTGATAGTTCAATGTCTTATTCCTTCCTTGCTGTGACTTTACTCTGAGCCTCCTTAACGAAAGAGTAGAAGCTGGGGGTGGTGGCACACACTTGTAATCTCTGCACTGGGGAGGCTGAGGCAGCAGGATTTTGCACGGTCAAAGTTAGCCTGGGCTACGCAGAGAGTTCAAGATCACCTTGGAATACACAAGAAGACTATGAGGCCAAAAACCAAAACAAAACAAAAACCATCTCCAAAATGTTCCATGTAATTTCTCCAAAACTTGAAGGAAGAAGCTCATCTCAACACCCCCACCTTCAGAAATGTCTTTCTGATTTCTAAGTTATAACATATAAATACGGGCTACAGACTATAATCTTTCCCTTCCTCTACTTTTTTCTTTTCTTGGTTTTATGAGACTGGGGCTTGCTACGCAGTTCAGGCTAGTCCTGAATTCACTTTGTAGCTCAGACTGTTCTTGAGCTTAAGGTGACCCTCCTGCCTCAAGCTCCCGATTGGGGGAATTACAGGTGCGTACCACTGTGCCTGGTGCTGCTTCTGTTTGCCTTTTTCTTTTCTTTTCTTTTCTTTTCTTTTCTTTTGCAGGATGGGGGTCAAACTCACAACCTTGCACTTGCCAGGCAGGCACCTGTGCCACAGAGCTATCCCCCCGGCCCCTTGCTTCTGCCTTCTACTCCTCCTTACACCAACAAGATCTGTTGAGCTTTAGAATGCTGTTAGGTTCTTTCTCAACTGCCTCACAACTGCCTGATGCTGGGCTTCCTTTAGTTATTTTCACCATGTTTATCACAAAGAGAGAATAAAAATTATTAACAATTTGAAGAATGGACATCACATGTAAAATTTAGTAATTGTTTTAAAAAATAAATTATTTAATAATCTGTTGGGTATAGGAAGTATATGCTTATAATCTCAGTACTTGGGAGGCTGAGACAGGAATATCACAGTAAAGTCAAGGCCAGCCTGAACTATATAGTGAGACGTTGTCTCA
>PVKN010009389.1:0-23851 GCA_004027915.1 Capromys pilorides
TTTGTCTTTTTTGAGACCGGGTCTCGCTATGCAGTTCAGGCTGGCCTTGAGCTCACTTTTGTAGCCCAGGCTGGTCTCGAACTCACACTGATCCTCCTGCCTCAGCCTTTCAAGTGCTGGGATTACAGACATGCACCACCACACCCAGCGTCCTCCCCTCATTTCTGAGATGAAGGTCTCCCAAAGTTGCCAAAGTTGGCCTCAGACTTGTGATCCTCCTGCCTCAGCATCCTGAGCAGTTGGGATTGCACGTATGTACCACTGTACATCATTCATCAGAGATTTTAGTAATGTGTCTTATTACTCACACTGCCTGCATTTTTGATATCTTTCATTTATTGTGTGTGCTTTTGAGACAGAGGTCTCACTATGCAGTTCAGGCTGGCCTAGAGCTCATTTTGTAGCCTATGCTGGTCTTGAACTCACAATGCTCCTCCTGCCTCAGCCTCCCAAGTGCTGGGATTACAGGTGTGTGCCACCATGCCCAGCTCAACATCTTTTTTTTTTTTTTTTAACAGTACTAGGGATTGAACTGAGAGACTCATATGCAAACCAAGAACTCTACCAAGTGCCTTTTATCTTTGAGACAGGATCTTATAGGTTGCCCAGCCTGGGCTTGAACTTGCATTAGCCTCCTGAGGAGGTAGCATTATAGGCATGCATCACTGAACCTGGAACAAGTTAAGATCCTAAATGATCCCTCCACATCTGGGCCACTTAGTTTCCTGATACCTCTCTGTCAGTGCTCTTAAGCCCCCTCCTTCTGTCCACCTTCTATCATGCTAGCTGCCTTCTTTTACATCGGAACAAGTAGCTAGGCAAAGACCCCATGGCCTTGCTGCCTGACCTCAGGTTAAATTTATGATCAGAAAACTCCATGCCCAGCAAGGCAATGACATCCTGCTAGTCCTCTGTGCTCCATTGCTTCCTCCACAAACTTCAAGACCCTCCTCCTGCCCTTGCTTTCTGTTAACGTTGCCTCTTCTTTGTCTGAGCCTCGACATCACAGCACTGTCTCTGAGCAGCACCTGGCACCACCACTTGTTCCCCCCTGTTTGGAACACTATCAGGGACACCACCCTGCTTTGGCCCTGCTCTGCCTTGGCACCCCTCTTCTAAACAGAGGTTCAGCCCTCTAGTGCTCATTCCCAAAGTGTAGATATAGCTAGTTACTGGCTGTATATACTCTCTATGACAGTGACACCAATTTGAAATATTTGTTTTAATTGACATATAGTAATCTCATATATTTCTAGGGTATCCTATGACATTTACACACACACACGTCATATAATGATCAGTACACATACTGCCAAAGTGAGCATATGGAATGATTAGATCAGGGTAAAAATGGCATGTTCCTCACTGCAAACATTTATCAAGCACGCGCACGTGTGTGTGTGTGTGTGTGTGTGTGTGTGTGTGTTACTAAGAATTGATCCCAAAGCTTCCTAACTGAGCCATATTCCCAATTCTTTGGGATTGAACTCAGGACCTTGCGCTTGCCAGGCAAGCACTTATTCTACTGAGCTATCTCCCTGGCCCTTCCAACTCTTTTTTTTTTTTTTTTTTTACTTTATATTTGAGACAGCCTTACTCAGTTGCACAGGTGGAACTCAAACTTTGGATCCTTCTGCCTCAGCCTCCTAAACTGCTGGGATTATAGGTATGTGCCATGCTCCTGGCTAAACATTTGTCATGTCTTTGTGTTGGAAACATGCAAAATCCTCTCCACTAGCTATTTTGCAATACATAATTAATTGGTGTAAACCATACTTAACTACTGTGCTATAGGACATTAGAAATTATTTTTCCTATCCAACTGAACCACTATACCTGGTAGCTGTCTGTTTTAGTCACTTTTCTGTCGTAGCCGGGACAAATACCCGCCACACAAGCTCAGGGGAGGAAAGGTTTGTTTAGCTCACAGTTCCTGGAGGTTTCAAGATGCTCTCCCCCTCCCTCCCCCCCCAGCTTTATAGGGACTGGAGGAGGGGCTGGGGGGCTGCCATGTCCAGGAGGATCTGCTCCATTCCTCTGCGCTAAACCGCCACCTGCAAGGTGGGGGTGGAGGGCTTCTGACAGCGCGTGCTGTCCGTTTAATGGTTCGCGTCTCTCTTGGCCACGCCCCCTCAAGCCCGGTCCCTTGACCCTCGCGCTTGACAGCCCCATGAATTATATGAGGCTTTGGGGGGACAACTAGATACAAACCACAGCACTGTCCTTCCTCCATATTCTTGACCTCTTTCTCAACCTCAGGTAACCACTATTCTGTGGTCTTTACGATATCAACATTTTAAGTTACTACATGTGTGTGCAAGCAGATAGTATTCTGACCCTAAATTTCTGGTCTCTGAATCCTCTTATTCCCTTTTACTAGTACCTCAGTATAGAAAAGGCTCATATATAATTGCCTACTTGAAGGTCTACTTGACAATTTAACATGTCAAAATCATGCTCCATTGCACAAAAGTCACTTTCTTCCCTATGTTTCCCTATTATTGTGAATGGAGCCACTATATTCATCTAATACACCCTGTTACACAAGACAAATACCACACAGTTATCTCCTCCACTCCTCCCTCCTTCTTTTTCCCACTGCCTTCCCATCTGGAAATCCTTTCTGTTTTGCCTTTTAAAAAAAATTCCTAATATGATCCTCTTCCCAGACCATACTTGTCTAAATTAAAGGCTTGAATGGCCTCTAATGGGCTTTAGAAAATTGGGCAATAAGAGCTCTAACTTCATCAGTGGTTTGATTGACGAAATCAAAGCTCAGTAGGAGGAGCTAGGGAGATAGCTTAGCGGAATAAGTGCAAGGTCCTGAGTTTGATCCCTGGTACTGATGCAGGAAGAAAAAACTGACCTGGGGTGGATGACCTCCAACAGGGAATCTGCAAATGATATAGGGAAAACCGATCCCCAACCTGAAAAGTACCTGGGATGAGTTTGTGTTCTCTAAAACCAAAGAATGAATTTTAGGAACAAATGGAGATAAGGAGCAGAACATATTTATTGAGGGAAAGAAAGTTCCTGTCTGAGAGAGGGACAGGAGGAGGTCCTGAGTGGGTGTCCCCCAGGAAGCTGTTTCTTCCAAGGACTTTTATGGAGGAAAACTACGTGGTGAGGTAGGTGTAAGGCTGTGGAGAAGATGTAGGAACTTACTTGGGTGAGTATGAGGTGGGACAAAACTATGGTCAACCAATGAGATTACAAGCACCCACCATTGCTCAGGTAAAATAAATTAAATCTAGTCTCTTCCTGTTGGGGGTTGGCCTAGTGACTCAATTGGGCTCTTTCAAGGAGGTTTTTTGTTTTTGTTTTTGTCTTTTTGAGACAGAGTCTTGCTATGCAGTACAGGCTAGCCTTGAGCTCACTTTTGTAGCCCAGGCTGGTCTCAAACTCTCACAGATCCTCCTGCCTCAGCCTCCCAAAAAAGAGCTGTGAGTACAGGCGTGGACCACCATGCCAGGCTCTCGGCTCTTTCAAGGTGATTGACACCTACTTAGAGTATCAATCCCTGATGCCCCTCCCTAGGGAAGTATGTAGCTGTATTATTTACTCTTGTCTTGAGACCTGGCCCATGGTGGAGGAGTGTCTGTCTAGTTGTAAGGTCACCTTGTCTTCCATGTCATCCTTGAGGGCCTGGCCCTGTCTTCCTATAATATTTCTATCTAATTCAGCTGCCAAAAAAAAAGGCTCAGTGGACTTGACAGAAGGTGTCAAGGTGTTTTTGCTCAAAAACCCAATACACACACACACACACACACACACACACACACACACCTGCCTGACCTCACATTAAATTTAGGATCACAAACTCCACACACACCTCCTCGCTCTCCTTTCTGGCTGCCATGAGGCAAGCATCTTCCCTCCACAATGCTTTCGGCCGTGATGCTTCTGCCTCCCGACAGGCCTAGAGGCAACTTAGTCACATGACCATGGACTGAAACTTGTAAAACTATGAGCTGAGTAAAGTTTTCTTCACAACTGTTACTCTCAGATGCTGCGTCACAATAATAGAAAGTCAACTAACATACTTTCTAACTGGCTTTCCTGCTTCTCTGTAGAGCTTTTGCTACTTATGTACCTCTCCACACAGCCACCAACAAGATCCCCAGAAAACACAAGCCGATTGACTCATGTCACTGCGCATAATCTTCCAGTAACTTCCCCCACACTTAGAATGAATTCCAAATTGCTCAGTAAGACCTTTTATAACTTGGGCCCCTGCTGCCTGGGCAACTTCCATTCCCTCTTCCTGCCTCCCACTCCCTCACTCTAGCCACGCTAGCAGTTCTTGCTGCTTTTCCAACATACCAGACTTTTGCCCTCTTGCTCTCCTCTGCTTGAAGTGTCTCTGCTCCCAGTGGCCCCAGTGGCTCCTCCCTCCCTTCGTTCAGTTTTCTGCACCAAAATCTTTTCCACTGAACATGTTCCCTGACCAGTCTCTGGCCTTTTCTCAAGTTTATTTTGTCCTAGGTATACTTTTGTCTGAACACATCCTACCTGAGCCAGGATTTTAGATCCTGGCTTGGCTAACTAAAATTTAAGCTTTGAGAGCGCAGGGTCCCTACTTGCTGTAATACCCCTGCTTCCTAGAACAGTGCCTGGCATACAGGAAGCCCTCAGAATACACGTGTAAAGTGAATGAATGACTTGTGAGACACCACAAGCATGTGGGGGGGAGGGGATGATGAAGCGGCTGTCCAGTCAATTTCCTTAGCTATGTGCCATCACACTCTTGTCAACTAACACCTTGTGGAGTCGAGCATCTCCGGCCCTTTGGTCCTCCTACCTACTGGGGGAGTCAAGGGTCCGCACTTTGAATGGGCAGCAGGAGCGGCCAGGCGGCCCTCTCTATGGTCTCGTTTTCAGGGTCCCTCCTCCCTGGCACCCGGCTTGCCTCTATGGTTCTTCCTGTCTTTAGTCGGGAGGGGGCGCTGTGCGCAGGCGCGAGGTGACGCCGCGGCGGGGCCGGAAGGAGCGCCTCGGCGCCCTCAGTAGTAGCGGCGCAGCTGCGAGCGTCGGTTGAGGGCACCGAACGCTCAGCGCGGAATCTCTGTTGTGAGCCGGTCAGTTGAGGGGTAAGTGGCTTGCGCGCGGGACGGTCGTGAGACCGCGCAGGAGGGGTATTCGCACGCGCAGCCGGGTGGGGGAAGGGGCCACGGCCGCCGAGCTGTGGGACTCGAGCTGGGTCCCAGGGCTCACGGGGGCTGGCGACAGCAGCAGCCCCGGGGGCGGGGGTTGGGCGCCCCGGTCCCCTCCCGACACTTGGAGAAGTTTCGGAGGCCGGCCCTTGGGAGTGCTGTGAGACAGCGACACCCCAGAGAAGCCCGGCCTCCGCCGGTGGCCCTCGCGGCCGAAAGCGCGGCGGCGGCGGAGTGTGAGCTCCGACCGTGGACCGTGGGGAGCGGAAGGTGAGGACTGTGACTTTGAACTTCGGCCGCAGCGTGGGACGCGGCCGCCACTCGCAGCGTTTGGGCACAAGTGGGCACCTGTCACCCTGTACTCAAGACAGCGCTTGAGCGTCAGAGCCCCTTTGCAGCACCAAGCGTGACTGGTGCAACTAGCGACCCCGCGGCGGCTGGTGCGTGCTGCGTGTGACCCGAGAGCTAAAACCTCCAGTGTCTCCAAACTTTGCGCAACTTTGGGCCTGTGCCCAACCTCCCTGCCTGTTTTCTGTGTGCCCCCTACAGTCCCAAACACTGAGATCCACTTCTCCATTGTGCTCAATGCCTGGGTGGCTGTTGCCCTGGGTGTTTCCATACAAAGAGAAAACGTTTCGTGTCACTTTACTGGAAGGAAGAAGGATTGAGGCTGAAGGTTTTTCGACATGTCTCAGTTAGGTAAATTTGTCTGAAGGAGGACTTTGCATCCCAGACTTCACATACCGAGGTAGTAAGCAATGATGAATTTGAGGAAATGGCGGAAGATCCTGGGCCTGTAAAGATCTTTACAAGTTCTAGGTTTTTGTCCTGAAGCAGCAAATAGAAGAGAACTCTGCTGGCATGATGGTTTATGCCTCTGACTCCAACACTATGGGAGGTTGAAGAAGCATCACAGTCAAGCCTAGGGAACTTTATGAGACCATATTTCAAAATTATAAAAAGGCTGAGACTGTAGCTCAGGGCAAAGGCCCTGAGGTTATCTCCTAGTGATACGAATAAGAGTGGGATGCATGGAAAAATGTAATAAAAGTTGTGGTATAAAAACTAGGATAGGTATGGGCATCTGTGCTAACTGTAGTATGAACCAGTGTTTGTGTTTACTATGTATGAGGCTTCCTTGTATTCTGAATTTTTCCTAATATATAACTTTTTGTATTTTAAGGAAGGGCCTACAGGGGGTGTTCAGGGTCTCACTACTAGATCAGACTCAAAGTGATCTGTTTCTTTACAGCCTCCTGAGAGGTCTCAATTGCTGTCTCAGTGTGCCCCAAGGCCTGGCCAGCCCAGGCACGCCAGGGATCAAATCTTCGGTCCCTGCATCTGCTTGCAGGCACTTTAAACCACTGAGCTATTTGGGCGGCCCCTCATAACTAATTCTTACACCTGATAATTTAGTCACTTTATTTGAATAAAATGTGATGCTATGTAGCACACAGACTGTAAGCATTTTCCACATGCTAGCTCTTTTATTTCATTTATTTTTGTCTCTTTCAGACAGGGTCTCCCTATGTAGCTCAAGCTGGCTTTGAGCTCACTTTGTAGCCAAGACTGGAAATAGCAACAGTCCTGCTTCAGCCTCCCAAGTGCTGGAATTACTGGTGTGCACCACCACTCCTAGCTTACTAGCTCTTTTAATCCCTTCAGTGATGCAGATTCTGTTGTTAATTTTCATCTCAAAAGAGAGGAAACTGAGGTACCAAAAGTGCTTTTTTGTAGCATCTGCACTGTATTTCATGTCTAGCAGTGAGATATGTCCTAAGGCTGCAGAAGTGAAGAAAATATATGCACTTTCCTCCATGGAACTTAACGGTTCTGGTTGAGTACACCAGTATTAAAGAGTTTTTTAAGTAACTTATGAAATCAGTGTGTGATAAATATTTTGAAGAAGTGAGGATATGTGAGTAAACTTGGTGAGGAAGGATATCTAGGTTCTCTTGAGGAAGACAAGAAGTGGAGGTTGAAGAGAAGTAATGTGGTCAAAGACAGTAAATGCCCAGTGGTAGAGCACTTATCCAGCATTTGTGAGGCCCTAGATTTGATTCCCACCATAAGTGTTAGAGACAGAGACAGAGACAGAGAGACAGAGAAGAGAACAAGAACCAGAAAGCCTCAAATGGAAAGAGCAACTCACGGTCAAAGAGCCTGGCCATTGTTAACTGGAAAATAACAATGGAGGATGAAGTATGAGGGGACTTTGCCCTTATCCACCAGGGTCATATGGTGCAGTGTTTCATAACTAACAGTAAGGATTTGGGTTCCTTCTAGTAGGACTTGTGATTACAAAAAAACTCAGTGTTATATGAGAATATGTCAAGGAGTAGGGGCTGTAAGCACTTGGGATGGAAGGGCAGAGTGTTATGAACTCACAGATGATTTGGTTTTAATAAAAAAAGATTGTGGTAGAGACTTATGTAGTGGCTCTGAGCAGGATGTAAATTAAACAATTTGCTTTTCATGTTCACTTGTGAACATGGCCTAGGCCATACCTTAAGGATACCTGACTCCAACCTCAATTTAACTGGATAGGGACTGTAGCTGCAGGCATCTCACTCCTAGGTGGAGTCGTTCCTTGAAATAACCTAATCCTCCTAAATTAACCATAGTATCTTACCTTGAGAAGTCTTTGAACATGCTTCCGAGGCCCTTTTCAGATTCTCCACTTTTCTTCAGGATTCCCCTCCCTTGTTTCCATAACTAAATGAATGTGGACCTCCCAGCAAAGCGATTTGTTTTAGTCCCAGAGGAGAATTGTTTAGAAGGTTTTGATCTTCCATGAAGCTCTAAAGTCCTATCACTTGACTTATTTTCGCCCTTGTCATCTAGTCATTTGGGAGATTGCAGGCCTAATCAGTCTGCAATAACTTAAGAGATGATATTAATGTATTAGATTGTTTTAAAACATTTTAACCGCCTTGGATAAGGATTATTCGGTTGTCTTAAGTTTTTAAGTCAGTTGACAGGTAAAATCATTTTATGTTAAAAGGCTTAGCCTGCCCACTTGTAAATATAAATTTAAGGTTTAAATCCTTGCCTATCATAGAAAGACCAACTGATTTTTAGTGCTCTCTTAATTCTGCTAACCTCTAAAGTAATTGTTTACAGTTTTACCTATAGCTGTGAATGTTATTTTACCTCAATATTTTGTTAGGCATGATGGTGCACTGTTGTAATATTATGAGTTGGTGCTGAAAGGAACGGGGAGAAGACCCGATGAATTTCGCTCAGAGGTGTCACTGAGATTTGTCTCTCTCAAAGTGAACCCCGACCCTCAGAAATATCTCACTTTTATTTGGGGTCAAGGAATGTGCTCAGGTGCATAGTCACTTTAATAAAGAAGTGTTACAATCTCTGGCCTCCATTTGCCCAATGCTAGGTTCACACAAATACTAATTACAAAAGTTTGAAGCAAGGGAGGAGACTGCTTATGGAAAGCCTTCAGGGTAACATGTTATCTTTCTCCTTGAATCTCAGCTTTCTGGGATTCCCAAACCACTGCTGTCCCTGGGCTTTGTTTATTGCGCTTTGCCTCTTGAGATGCTAATTATGTATCTCTATAGTGCACACATCTGTTATTCCAGCATTGTGGGAGGCTAAGGCAAGAGTATCACAGGTCCAGCCCAGCTTGGGCAACTAAGCAACTTAGCAGGGCCCTATCTCAAAATATAGAGAAGGCTAGGCATATAATGTAGTTTATTACAAACTTCTTGGATTAATCTCCAGTAGTGCAAACAAAACAAAAGCCCAAAACCTTACATTTCATTATTTTGAATTCATTTGCCTTTTCATAATGTTGCCATCCTGTAGTCTCTTGATGTTAGCATTTGACTTTGACACCTTACTTCCTCCTGTCCTAATGGCCAATTACATGAAAAAGTCCCATAAAGTCAGATGTGTTGACCCATGCCCAAAATACCAGCACTTGGGCTGAAGCAGGAAGGTCGCTGTGAGTTTACAGCCAGCCTGGGTTACATTGTGAGTTCCAGACCAGCCTGAACTACAAAGAGAGACCTTGTCTCAGGAAAAAAAAAAAAAAAAAAAAATTGCACACACACAGAAAATTCCATTGAATAACTCTGCAATCCGTTGTTTTGTTTTATTTCCTCCCCTTGCATACTGTTATCTGGAGTTCAGACTTCACTGGCGCTTGTTTCCGGGTTTCTTGGCACCGCACGTCTTCTACGGGCTGTCTTATACATCATAGCCAGGCTGATTTTCTGAGTGTAAGGCTCTCATCACATTGTTTACCACTGCCTAGAAATAAAGATTTGAACTCAATTTCATTTGTCTACTGACTTTTCATAGACCATCACAAAACTTAGTACTATAATTTTATTGGGAAAGGCTAACCTAGTGTGTGTGTGTGTGTGTGTGTGTCTCTCTCTTTCTCCCTCCCTCCCTCCCTCCCTCCCATCGCTCTCTCCTGGTTTCTTTGCTTGTACAGATGAAGTAGTCAGAGCCAGAGAATCCACTTCTGAGATGTCTGCTGTATTATATGTTCCTAGTTACACAATGCTAGAAAGCTGATCTCAGCTACCCTGTTCTCTATCCATGTAGTATCAGGCCTTACCATGTTATCTCTCCAGTAGGGTATGCAGGCTTCTTATCTGGTGACACAGCCTCCTAGAGCTTTAGATGAAAGCTACTACTGTTCTCTTAAGGGCCAAACCAAACTCTGGCACAATGTGAAGCTTAGCTTGAGTATGGCTAGTAACCCTTGCCTGGCTTCCTGGCTTCCCTCAATCGGAATAGTCATCTTATAAGAATGAGTTTATAATGTACCTCATTGATATCCAGATTTTCTCACTGGCAAGTGTCCAGATTCTTTAAAGGAAGATCCTAGACAGTTTGTCTTTGTCTGTCTGCCCTGTGATGTAAAACATTCTTTAGAACACATGACAGGCCCACAATAAATGTTTACTGAATTATTTGAAATGTTAATGTAAATAATGTTAATTTAGTATAGAAGATTAAAATGCAAGGGAAAAAAGATACAATTACAGTTAAGCTTTATTGGTTTAATATTGCTTAAATGTTACTTTGTAAGCTTACAAAGGATCTATATCCAAAGAGTGGTTAAGATGCAGAGTTCATATGTAAATGAAGAGCAACTATCATTAATAAATACACGTTTAAAATGTGCTTCGAAGAGGTTCTGTGGGGCCTAGTATGAGAAGGATTTTTTGTTGTTGTTGTTGGCTGGCTGAGGCTGACTTAAGGGTGAATCTGGAAAGCACTTGGAGCTGGGGATCCAACCACAGTCCCTTGCGCCTGACTGGGTTTGCCAGCATAGGCGCTTAAGCAACTGAGCTAACTTGTAGGCTCATCTGGGGCCTAGTTTGAGGCCATGCCAGCTGTTTCTGTCCTCTGCCTACCTACCTGTGCCCCTTTTTCACTGGAAAATCAAAGAAAATTAACTTACTAACCTTGAAAGTTTTGTTATCCCCAAAATCAGTATTACAGAAGTGACTTTCTAGAAATAGTTCTGGAAAGTGGGGGGCATGCAAAACTGCAGAACCAGATATAATTTCAGAGTATAAACATTTTAAGACTGACAAACTTCTAGGACATGTTAAAATGTCAGATCTAATTACTCATTAATAATGAGAAAGCAGGGCCAGGGAGATAGCTCAGTAGAATAAGCAGTTGCCTGGCAAATGCAAGGTCCTGAGTTTAGGCCCCAGTACTGCAAAAATGAGACAGAGAGAGAGTTCAAATAAAATTATTTTGATACGTTAGGTACTAAGAAAACTCAGTTGAGCCTCAAACAATGATAAAATTAAAGTTGAAACTGAAGTTATCTTTCTGACTACCTACTATGAATGAGTAGCATTAAATATAAAACAAAATTCCAAGCAGTCTGGCAAATTAATGGATATATACATTGTCAAGGATATATGCACATGGAAAAAAAAAAACAAAAAACTTACAAGACTAGATAACAAAAGGGTAGAGAAGTTTGCTAAGAGAAGGTTTCCTCAAAGAGGATACAGGATAGAAAAGTAATAAAAACAAATGCAGTCTGTAAAAGCTGAACCTAAAGAATAATTTTGCCAGGTGTGGTAGTACACATCTCTAATTCCAACACTCTGGTAGCCTGAGACAGGAGGATACCAAATTTAAGCTCAGTCTGGTCAGTTTAGTGGGACCTTGTCCCAAAATTAAAACCATAAAAACACCAAAAGGCCCTGAATATAGCTAGTGTTAAGGCTCCAGGTTCAGTCCACAGTATTATGCCAAAAACAATTAGGCTATGAACCTTTAAGATATGAAACTGGGTTTTAACACAATACAAATCAGAGAGAAGTGAAAGGGACACAAACACAGGAAAGAGGAAAACTCCAAAAGTTACGACTCCTTTACAGAACTAAACTGGTAATAGCATCGTACAACAAAAACAGATCTGATCTATGGGGTTTAAGATTCCTCATTCACTTTTAGCATTTTTGTGTTGAAATATCAAAGGAACATTCACACAGAGGTACACAGTTTGTAGTATACTCAAATATGTTCAAAAGTCAAAGCTAGGCCTGGAGAGATAGCTCAGTGGACTAAATGCTTTCTTACACAAGCATAGAGGCCAGGATTCCATCCCTGGCACCACGTCTCCACTCCCCCTCCTTCGCTGAGCCAGAGATGGAGTCCTAGCATGGTGACTCAGGCCTGTAATCCCAGCACTAGGAAGGCTGAAAATATGAGGATTACTACAAGTCTTAAGCTGCATAGTGAGACCCTGCACAAAAAAAGTCAAAGGGCTAGCTACTCAGCTAGCTCAGCAGAGTAAAACAACTGTTTAGGCAAAGCACAGTGCCCGGGGTTTGATCCCCAGTGTGCCGGCTCCACTCCCAGGGCACACTGAGAGGCAATTGAGGCTGGGTGTGGCGCCATGCATTTATAATCCTAGCACTTGGGAGGCTGAAAACAGGAGTATCACTATGAGTCCATTCTATGTAGTGAAACCCTGTAGACCTTGTACGAAATACATTTTTTAAAAAGTCAAATCTGTATATCAATACAGATCATATTAATGTAAATAGGACCAGCCATGTGAGTTGAGTATACATACTGAAGAGTAAAGGAACAACTTTAGAATCAATTAACTTCAGTTAAAGTGTGTTATGGTTTGTGTCTAGATGTGTGAAACATCCCCCCCATCCAGCCTCAAGCAGTCATAGAGTGATTTTCTAGAGTTTTTGATTAACTCATAGTCCAGTGATGAGATTATGGACGTGAGTGCTGTACACACCCTAATACAAGTAGCCTGCCTACAATACAAGAGAAAAAGAGGCTTGCTCTCTGCTGCTCCTCCCTTTGTGCTTTGGTTGTTTTGTTTTGTTTTAACTGTTTTCCACCACTGTGAATGCTGCCTTCTCCCATGTGCCAGCCTGCCCTGGAGCCAGCTAAGTATAGACTGAAACCTCTATGAACTGCAAGCTAAGTAAACTTTTCTTTCCTTAATTCTGGCTATCAGGTATTTTATCTCAACAATAAGAGAAAAATAACAAAGACAAAAGGATAAAGAAAAAAAAAATTGTAGAAACTAAGAACTCTGAAGATAAGAATAGTCCCAGCACTCTAGCAGGCTGATGCAGAAGGATAGCAGATTCATGCCCAGTGTAGGCAGTTTAGCTATAGAGATCTGTTGTGGGATCCGTTGGTCTTACTACCAACGGTTCTCAATGAGAAAGATAGACAAGAAGAGGTTCTGGCTCGTCTGGGAGATGGACAAGACTAACTCAACACAAAATAAAACCACCCTTTATTTATAGTTTTGCAAAGTTAGTAACCTGATATAAGGTTGCCTGGGGACTAATAGCTGACCTGAACCAGACAGTATGTTTTTCTCAGGACTGAGGTAGCTTGTTTGCTTTTAGGTACTGAGGCCCAGTCCCACCCACACACATTTGATCAATTTCCTACCACTCCCAACACTTAGCATGACCCTGATTTGCTACTATTGCATCTTATGGCTCATCTGATTTTCCTCTTAATTCTGTGAAACTCTCATCTGCGAAGTCTAAGTTTTTGCTCTTCTCACTCCAGCATTTCCTTGAACTCATGTAGTTTTAGGACTTTTTCTGAGGTAGCTAAATCTAGAGTGTGTGATTGATTCCTAGTGCAGTGCTGGGATTGAGGATATGAATGTTGTTACACAGACCCTAGGGCAAGTAGCCAGTATGTAAATAAGGAACAGAAAGAGGCTTGTCCCCTCTGTCTGCACATAATGCTTTCGCTGTCTTTCACTGCCATTGAAACCTATACAGCAATAAAAATGAAGCAATTACAGTCACAATATGGATAGATCTTAAAACAATTGTTGAGTGAAGGAAACAAAGCGTAAATATATATAGAATGACTTCCTTCACATAGTTTAGGCATAACCGAGTTATTTTGAGGAACTTCTTTGTGTGTATTGTTTTACAACAATTACACTAGTGGGGGAAGTCAGTGTAAGAAAAAAGGCCTGCTACTGTAAAACCATAATTGGAGAGATCCAGACTTTTGATTAGCCCGTACAGCTTTATTTTTAACCATTTTCTTTACTTTGATGAAAATTAGAGGAAAAAAATTAAGACTCAAAGCTAATTATAACTTTTTAATTCAAAGATCCCTATCTGCAATCCACCCAATCAGTCAACCCTTGTGAGAAAAATCTCAATTTTCTTGGCCTTCCTGAGGAGAAACAAAGTGCTTCAGAAGTAAACTCCAACCCCTGGCTTCTCACTCAAGTGTTAATAATCAAATACTATTAGCATTTTTCCAAATAAGTTCCATGTGTTTCCAGTGTATTTGCGTTCTGTTAACATATCCACCTCCTCAGGAAAATCTTTCTGGAACATGTCATTGCATTGTGTTTCAGGCACAAAATAAATGATAGAGAAATTGTGGTTTATAAAGAAATAATTAACTATACAGGCAATATATCTGAAATGTGTTATCAAAGTTTTACAACAGCTTTGATAACTGTAACTGAACAAAGGTATCTCAGTTTTATAAACTACAAATCCAGGTGTGCTGTTTCTCACTTGAGGTAATGAGCATGGTATTACCTATAAGTTCCCTGGTGTAAAAGAACTCATCAAATTTGGATTCTTACGATCACGTAGCTCAGCAGACTAAGCGCCTGCTTAGGCAAGTGCAGGGACCGGGGTTCAATCCCCAGCACAACATGCTGTGCCAGTCCTGCCCCCAGGGGTGCTGAGCTGGCCACCAAGACTGGATGTGGTGGCACATGGCTGTAATCCCAAAGCTAGGGAGGCTGAAAATGTGAGGATCACTGTGAGTCCGAGCTGCTTAGTGAGACCCTGTATCAAGTACATAGAAAGTAAATAGTAACAATAGGTAGTATTTTGAATACTAGTTTCAACAGCCATACTCCTTATGGTTTTCTTTTATCAAATCTACTGTCTTTCAGTTTTTACAATAGAAATCAAAGGGAAATAGAACTCATTTTCATTTGGTCAGAATGTCAAGCTTGTTGGTGGTTTAGGATTCTTTCAGAGTGGCACACCCTCAGGTCCAGACTGTAGGGAGAAGCAGTGTGATGGTGGAGTCTTTATGTCTGCCTGGAAGGAGGGCTCTGCACATCAGGACATTTAGCTCTCTAACCCTCATCAGCTGACTCACCTGGACTTCAGACTACCTAGGTTTAAATCCTGGTTTTGCCTCATAGTGGATCAGTGCGTCAGGATAAATTACTTAATCTCCTAGGCCTAGTTCCCTCACTTGAAATGAAAATAATGTATGGTTGTTTTAGTTATGTAGATATGAAGCGCTTAGCATATAAGAAGCTACTTCATATATGGTAGATGTTATCAAAATAGTTTTGTTATAAGTTCCCAGTAGATGTAGAGTTTATTAGTTAGTAGAATTTTTTTTTTTTTTTCCCAGAACCAGGGATTGAACTTAGGACCCTGTGCTTGCCAGGCAAGTGCTTATTTTACTGAGCTATCTCTCCAGCCCCCAATTAGTAAAGCTAATATAGCCAAATGGTTAGGGGGATGGTGAGAAAAGAACCTTTTATTACCCTTTCCACATTACTTGTTACTCCTGTAGTAACTACACTAAATTTTTTTTTAAGAGATAAAGCTTGGCACCTCTGTCTTATATTGTGTGTTTCCTTTGAGATCTTTTTTATTTATTAATTATTATTATTGTTGTTGTTGTTGTTGTTGTTGCCAGCTCAGCCTGCCCTGGGGGTGGGGCTGGTGCAGCATGTGGTGCCGGGGATCAAACTGGGATTCCTGCGGTTCCCTAAGTAGACCACTGAGCTATCTCGCCAGCCCATTACACTAAATTTCTTACTGTAAGGAACTTCATGTTTTTCTGGAGGTAGCAAAAAGATATACATAAACTTTGGTGTTTGTTTCGTGACTATAGATAGCTAAAAGTAAATTTAAAAGCACACTTGTAATCCCAGTGCTCAGGAAGGCTGAGGTGAAAAGATTCCCAGAACATTTAGTAAATTTAAATTATTAAGCATAGCCTAGGCAGCTTAGTCACTTAACCAGGCAATCTCAAAATAAAACAAAGCAGTTGGTGATGTAGCTCAGTGTGAAGGTTCATGTCCCAATATCACAACCACCATTAACAACAAAAGTGGAGTCCAAGAAAATTGAAAATGTTAAGGAACTTTTTCATTTTATTTTATTTGTATTTTAGGGAAAGGTTGCTACTAGATTGGACTCATAGTGATCTGCCTTTTTACAGCCTCCCAAGAGCTGGGATTACAGGCGTGCCACCACACCCAATCTCAGTTGCTGTCTCAGCATGCTCTGGGGCAGGGCTGGTATGGCAGGCCTGGGGATTGAACCTCGGGCCCCTGCGCCTGCTTGCAAGCACCTTAATCCACTGAGCTATTTGGCCCTTAAAGAATATTTTAGTTCGTGCCTTTTTGTGTTAGTCAGCTTTCCATCACTCTGAAAACACCTCATATAAGCAAAAAGATGGAGAAAAATAAAAATGCAGGTGTGGTGGCATACCCAGCCTGTAATCCCAGCCCTTAGGAAGCTGAAGCAGGAGAATTGCCTGGAGGTCAACCTGAGCTTTATGCTAGACTCAAGACCAGCCCGAGCTACATGATAAGACTCTTATCTCAAAAAGCAAAACAGAAAGACAACCTCGTTGTTTCATTATGTGCTTAGCCCCACCCCTAGGGGCCTATGACATCACAGTCCATCATGGCAAGGGACTGCAGTGGAAGCCTGTTCTCTTCATGGTCATCAGCAACCAGAGAGAGAGCCAGGAAGAGGTTGGTGTTCCAAGGTATTATATCCAGGGCCTGTCATCCTCCAAAGATGACTTTATTTATACACACTCATGAGAGTTTCATGCCATATCAATCATTACTCTTTTTGAAAGTGAACATATCCTATTTTAGGTCTCTGGGGTACTGGTGACCCAAGTTTTTATAGTTCTGACTAGATCCATTCTTGAGAAATAGTTTTACATAGCTGCTTTGATATCTGATATGATAGTGCAAGCCCATTCTGTATAGTTCCTGCCTCCAACCTGGACCTGAAATTAGTAACTAATCTCAAAAACCCTGTCCCCTACCCCTTTTCTTTATGAGCGTTAAACCGAGACCACTAGGACAGGCAGGAGTGAAGCAAACAGTTACTTTTACTTCAGGCGGCTCCTGTCAAGGATGAGAAGGCCATTGACCATGAACAAAGGAGGAGAATCTGCTTTATAGACTAACTTAAGTACAGGAGGGGTCTCTGGGTGAACGTGGTGCCTCTGACAGGAAGCACCTGGGGGAAGTACATGATGACCGCATTTTGCTGATTTACAGGATAGCATTCTGTAGACTTACCAGGATTTCTATAAGCCTGAGATCTGGGCCTGGGTACTCCCTTAATAAGTAGATTTATTTTAGTCTCAGGTTGACCGAGTAGAAGGGCTTCTTGTTTGAACAGAGTGGTGATCTGTTGTTTTTCTTTTCAGGTTGGGAGGAGTCTAATTGTGAGGAACTAACTTTCCTTCCTTAATTTTGGGTATAAGGTATTCTGCCGCAGCAATGGAGAGAAAAGTAATTAAGACAGAATTTGGTACCAGAGGAGTGGGGTCATTGTTGTGATTGTATCTGACATTGTGATTCAAGAGTCTTTGGGATTGACCTGAAAGTTTGGAAAGGTTTGGAGATATTGCCTGTACGAGTAGAGCTGGAATGCCTTAGGCTGTTCAATGCCAGAAGGCTGATAGAAATGCTGCCAGGGAAGACCTTCTGCTGGAAAGAAATATTGCATTGAATACTGGACTCCAATGTGTGCTATGGCGGAAAGTTTATCTTGTCTTTTGCTCCTTTCCAGAGATTTTGCCTGAGACTAAGATTAAGGGCAGCAGATTAATTAATCTGGCAGAAGAAATTTTAAGGCAGTCAAATGGCATGGCTATTTTGGGGGGCTTTTAGCCAGATTTATGTTGAGAGTCAAGAGGAAAGAGCTCAGCAGGATCATTTAAAGCATTGTGAGTTTGGCCAGAAAGGAAGCTCCAATAAAGCTATGGACTGCAAAGACAGAGCTGAGGTGAGATCTCAATTGCTGAGAAGGAATCAGAGAATAGAAAACAAGGCCTGAGATTATCCTAGAAACAGTAAGTTTCTATCCTTGTTTTGAGGAAAAAGCCACAGGGCACCATGTTGCAGAATAGCAGCAGCCACTTATGTTCCAGAGTGGTAGCAGCCTTACCCTGTTTCAAAATGGCAGCCACTGCATTAGGTCCCAAAATGGTGACAACCTAGAGATTTGTTTCTCAGGTTCTCTGGTTTTGGTATCAGGTTACTGCTTGCTTCCAGGAATGAATTTCAGGTTGAAAGGTAGAAAGAATTTGAGAAGTAGTAGTATTAGCTCTTTTCTAAATTTTTGGAGATTTCAGCAGTGAATCTGCCAGGGCCTGGGCTTTTCTTTTTCTTTATTTCATTGACTATTAATTTATTTAGAATTTTTGTATCTTGGTAATTAGTATATATCTAGAAATCTCTCCATTCTTTTGCATTTTTCATCTTATTAGAAAACAGTTTCTCAGGCTGGTGCCTGCACAGGCAAATGCAGGAACCGGAGTTCTATCCCCCAGTACCACATGCTGCATCAGCCCCATCCTTGGGTATGCTGAGCCAGTGACCAAGTCCAGGCGTGGTGGTGCATGCCTATAATCCCAGCACTGGGGAGGCTGAAAACAGGAGAATCACTAAAGTCCGAGCTGTGTAGTGAGACCCTGTGCCAACTTAAAATTAAAAGAAAAAGAAAATAGTTTCTCAAAATATAGATGATGATCTGGATCTCTACGGGGTCCTTTGTGATTTCACCCTTTTCATTCCTAATTGTGTGGATTTGAGATTTTTCATTTCCTTTTTTCAATAAAGTTGGCTAAAGGTTTTTATTTTGTTTTTCAAAGAACCAATTCTTCAATTTACTGATTCTTATATTTCAGTCTTAATCACCATTGCATTAATTTCTATTCTGATTTTTGTAATTTCATCCTGTAGGAGCTTTGGACTTGCCCTGCTTTTCTTTTTTTCTAAAAGCTTGTGACTCAAAATTAAGGTATTTGAGCTTACTGTATTTTCCTGATAGAGGTATTCACTGCTATAAATTTCCTCATTACGGTATGAGGCTTTAGAGGGACATCTAGGCACAAACCCTAACATTCTTCCCCTGGACTTCCAAAGACTCATGCATGTACATCCTTTATGCAAAAGGCATTTAGTCTATCTTTAAGAGTTGCCAAAATTCTAAGGAAAAAAGATAGGAAGAAAAGAAAGGAGGAAAAATCATGCAAGTGTATATATACAGGATAGCCGAGATGGTTGTACTACTGATTTGCATCAGTTATTCTTTTAAAGTAGCAGTTAATGTTTAAAATTTTTACTTTAACTCTCTATGCTAATATTTGCAATCTGAGCAACTAAATCAAGGACAGTAACATGCAATATAAAAACCAGGGTTGAATACACCTTTCATCATATTCTTCTGATGTGTACTGTTTGCAATGTCTTATCAATTGAAATAAATTAAAAATAAAAAGGACAAGGAAAAGCCAGACGTGATGGCACACTGCTGTAATCCCAGCACTTGGGAGGCTGAGGCAGGAGGATCGGTGTGAGTTCAAGACCAGCCTGGGCTACAAAAGTGAGCTCAAGTCCAGCCTGAACTGCATAGTGAGACCCTGTCTCAGAAAGACCAAAAAAAAAAAAAAAAAAAAAAAAAAAAAAGGAAAAAAAATAAAGTTTATTGAAAGAATCAATGTTTAATTATATGACCAATTTTACATACCTATACCTGGTAAACTGAACAATGAATTTGACAATGACAATACATAGTATAATCACCATTGTTAATTTTCTGTCTTATTTTGAAATTCTGTATCATTTATATTGTTGTATGTACTTTGTTTTTGTTTTTACTCTTTTTTAAAAAGAAGTATTACCGGGGCTGGCGAGATGGTTCAATGGTCTAAAGCGCCTGCTTAGGAGGGCTCAGGCAACTGCGGGGACTGCAGTTCGATCCCCGGCACCACATGCTGCGCCAGCGCCACCACCAGGGCAGGCTGAGCCAGCCACAAAATGAATAAATAGAGAAACAAACAAACACAACAAGCAAACAAACAAACAAACAAATAAATAAAAGTATTACCAAAATCGTAGCAGTTTCAGCGTTGTTGAAAAGTCCAAGTCCCCCAACTTAAAAAAAAGTCCTAGTCTCAAGTCTTCAAGGTAGGACAAACTCTTAGCTGTGAGCCCCTGTACAAATGAAAAGTTAAACATCTTCAACATTCAGTGGCACAGGATAGACATTCCTTGGCACTTGATGGGTTTTGATGCTACTCTTGATATTAACTACTTTTTAACTGTCATTTTCTATTTTTCCAAGTATACTGTTCATTTCACATACTGGCCTTTTATACAAACAACTTCAATTCATTCATTCGTTCATTTACTTTTGCATCCCAGTAACTATACAGTTACATGTGCAGATTGTGTCTTGTGTGGCAGTTCATTATAAATGCTCATTGTTTTTTATGTTTTATTGATAATTCAACTGGAATTAACTTCCATGTATGCTTTGAGTCCTAGACCATCATTTCCATACCCCTTCTCCCTGCAGATATACAGTTGACCCAGCAACATTTAAAGAGACTGGTCTGGGGTTGGTGGGTTAGCTCAGTTGTTTAAGCACCTGCCTGGGCAAACCCAGTAAGGCACAGGGCACCGCAGTTCTATCCCCAGCTCCACATGCCTTACATTACCTGCCCTGAGGGCAGGCTGAGCCAGTCTAAATAAATAAATAAATAAAATAAAGAAACTGGTCTTTCTCCCTACTGGATCCCAGTGGCACCATTATTTTGATGTGAGTTACTGAAAGTAGGTAGATTTTTTTTATGAGCCCTTTATTCTACATTTTTACATGTATTTTTCCAGCACTATATGTTTACCTCCTTTAATAATGGCACTTTGGCTTAACCACCTGTCCAGCAAATAGCTTAACTGCCTGGCTGGCAAGCACATGGTCCTGAGTTCGATCTCCGATACCATAAAATAATAATGGCACTTTAAATTTTTGCTTTTAACCAGTATTTTACTTTTCCCATCTTAGTAGTAACCATGTGTAACCCTGCTTAATTTCTGAGATCAGGGAAGATCCAGTATTTTATTTCTTTATATTGCCTTACCTATCCCACTTACTGCAGCCTCCCCAACAGTGTTAACAAAAAACTGTGGCAGCTGCTTCTCAGTCTCAGAAAGCAAGCTGTTCATTGTTCACCGCTAGGCATTAGGCAAGTACCCTTCTCAGAGTAATGACTAAGAGTTTTTCTTCATGAACAGATGCTGAATTTTAATGTTGATTGTTTTTTTCAATCGACAGAAGTGATTTAGTGTTTTTTCTCTTTATTTCAACAGTAGAAGTTAACTTGATTTGGCTATATTTAGAAATATTAGTCTTCTAATTTTCATACAGGTTTTAATAGCAAAATTATACTGGCCTGGTAAAATGAGGAAATATGTTCTGTCTGAAAGAATTTCTGTAAAGATAGTTGTACTTTTTTCTCACAAGATTTCATAGGCGAGATTTTCTAGGCTGACAGTATTCTTGGTAGAAATGTTACTAAATACTGATCTAATTTATTTTTTCTTTGTTTAGTATCAGGAATCAAACTCAGAATCTTCTGCTTTCAGAACGCGCATGCGCACGTGTGTGTGGTATTAGACAGTGAACTCAGGGGCCTTGTGTATGCTAGAAAAACACTCTGCCACTGAGCTACATTCCCATCCCCTAGTTTCTTTATTTCTTAGAGAACTGAACTGTTCATATTTTAAAATTTCTTTTTGCTCAGTTATGATAAAGTTGTCCCTCAAGAGTTATATCTATTTCAAACAACTATTGATAATATTATGTTCCTCTAGAATTTATAGTGATAGCTTTTATAGTCCTGATAATCACAATATATGTTTCTACCTTTCCCCGCCTTTTGATAACAGTTTTTTAGCAGTTTCCATTTTCTTAAGAGCCCAACTTTTTCCTTGGATTTCCCTTGGTTTTGTGTGTATGCTCTGTTTTCTTGATTTCTTCCTAGGATTTTCTTTCTTTTTTTCCTTAGGATTTTCTGTTTAGTTTTATAGATTTAACTTACTATGTTTTTCTAGCTACTTCAAATCAAATCTTAAGTTGTTAATTTTCAGTCTTTTTCCTAAAGTATGTGTTTAGAACTGTAAATTCCACCTTGGCATTTCTTTAGCCCTGTCCTACAAATATTTATATATTTTATTTTTAAAATTTGTGTTAATCTGTCCATATTCTCTTGATGTTTTCCTCTACATCACTAGTGCTTTTTTCCACTGTGCCCAGGATCCTGTTTGTAAGTGCTAGTGTTATTGATATTCTCATTATAATTCATCTTTTTTTGGGGGGGCATCATAGTCATTTCTGTGTCCTGTCAAGTCAGTCCAGTATCTGAATCACATTTGAGTTTCTGTTTGTGGTCTTTCTCTTGTATTTTGTTTTCTTTTGTTCCTTTAGTGTGTGTGTGTCAGAGAAAGGAGGGAGGGAGAATGAGAATATGAGAGAGAGCTGTTGGGGTGTTCTATGACGCTGCAGTTTTCTTTTTCATTTGATCTAAGCCAGAAGGCAGAGAAGTAATGCAATTTTTTTTTCCATCAGAGCCTGGGCATCCATGGTGAAAAATTGTAGAGATTTACAATCTCTACTCAGCTTGTTAACCTCTGCTGCTGAGTTGTGATGAGTTTGGTCCTGCATGTGCACAGCATAGATCAACAAACTGAAGGAAGGAGGTGTTACAGTGTGGATTTTTAGGAAATCACTTCTTTGCAGTCTTCCTTGCTTAGATTTTGACCATTAACACTCAACTACTCTGACCTTTGACTCTTCAGCCTACTGCAGCTGTTGCTTCTGTCCAGGCTCCATTTTATTGCCCATGTTATTGGGGTAATGCTTTTGCCCAAGAGTGAAAAAAAAAAAAAAAAAAAAAAAATCCAAGATAACTTACGTTTTATCCTCCTGTGCTGCTCATTTTTCAAGGATCAGAACCTCTGAAACCCCACCTGCTAGGTGTTCTCCATTCCCTTTAAAGATATATTTTATATATTTGGTCTCAGTGGTGAAAGAGTCTAGTGTTAATCTAATGTAAGCTGTTTTTGTCATAATAAAAATCTCTGTAAGGGGCTGGTGTGATGGTTCAGTGGATTTAAGTGCCTTCTTAGGCAAGCTTAGACAAAGCACAAGGGTCGTGCTTGGATCCCAGGCACCACATCCAGCTCCGGGCCTGCCAGAGTCCAGGCATGGTGGTGCATGTATGTAATCCCAGCACTGGGAAGGCTCAAAGCAGGAGGATTGCCACGAGTCCAAGCTGCATCGTGAAACCCTGTAACAACCAAATACATTAAAAAAAAAAAAAATTGTACAATAAAGTTAATAGAAATGCCACTATCACAGGATTGTTGTGAGGATTATGGACAGCTTGGGCAAGAAAAGTGCTTAGAAAAATTATTCACATGTGGCATCTTCATTTTAGCTTGTTTTGTTACCCTGTTCTCTTAAATGCAAGTAAAGTACTTAAAATTCATCTTATTGAAGCTTTACTTCCTCAGTATGTACACATAACCTTCATAATTGTATACAAGTTTCCTTTTAAAATTGTGTCATAGTCATTGGTTCTCTAAGGCCCTACTTCACTTTCTGTGCTACTGTTTCTGTAAGTACACCTATATTAGAGCAGAATTTAAAACAGAAATTTACTTTTGCATTATTCTGAAGGCTGAAAGTCTGAGGAGATAGTGCCTATGTGGTTGAGTTCTTTTTTTCTTTTTTTTAAATTTAGTATAGGGTCTACAAGGGTCTCACTGTGTAGTTTTGACTCATAGTGGTCCCCATTTTCAGCCTCCCAAGCACACACCACCATACCCAGTCTCAGTTGCCCTCTGAGCAGACCCTAGGAGTGGGACCATCACAGCTTGTAGTGCCAGAGATCCAACTCCAGCCTCTACGCTCTGTTAAGCAGGTGCTTTACTCTGCTGAGCTATCTAGCCAGCCCATACATGGTTCAGTTCTGATGAGCAGTTTCTGGGTCACAGATAGCTGCCTTCTTGCTGAGTCCTCACATGGTTGAAAAAAAGCAAATTCTTACATCTTTTTCTAAGCTTCTTAATCCATGATGGAACCCTACCC